>JAHBCN010015800.1:0-20401 GCA_019359885.1 Listronotus oregonensis
AAAAATGCGGAAGTTTGGGCTGCGCAAAATTTTTTTCAACTATTACAAGGGTTTCAAAAAAAAAAAAAATTTCCCAAAGAGAAAAGTTCTTTTTTCAACTTTTGAAAAGTCAGAAATGTCAATATCACGTACAGGGTGGTTTTTAAAAAGGTTAAATGTGATATAGACTTCGGCTCATCAAAAAAAAAGGGGAACTTTCCCCCAGGGGGTTTTAAAATAAATTTTACTATCCTGATTATTTATTGCGGGTTTTTACGGAATGACTGATGTGTGTTGACTAAATAAACCTAAAAAGGGAAAAATACCGTCTTAGAACAATTTATACGCCATATCACAGCAAACAGAATTTGTTTTTTAAAAAAACATGGCGGAAGATTATTGACATATTTACGTCTGTCTATCTCCAAGGGCCCAAGCTCGACCTTGGCTTTTGGTAAAAAAAAAAAAGTTTTGGTACAATCTACTTAGTACGCTAAAAAAAAATTTTAAAAGATTATTACGATATGTCGATTAATGGCATACTGAGTATAATTTTTCCCAAAGATGTCTTTTTTTGCACTTTCTATGTCTTTTTCAGTCAATAAACGCAGTTTTTTGTAAAACATATTAATAAATTAAGGATCGCGTATAATCAATATTCACTATTTAAAAAGGTATTCGGGGTACGATTGACCCCTTTTTTTATTTAATGGGTTTTAAAAGCGGTTTCAAATATGTTTATGAAATTTTGTTGACGAGTAAGTACTGGAGGGGGGAACATGAGTTTTTTTGACATTTTTTTTTCCCCTCTTTAGAGGGATGGGGAAAATTTTTGGAATTTTTAAAGTGGAATGATGCTTTTTTTATTTAAAGTATGAATCTTTTAAAAAACAAAAAAATTAAATGTTTTACGGGTTATGGAATTATTAAAAAGGGTATTAAAAAACGTCCCTAATTTTTTTTACTTTTTTCTTAAAAAAATGCACCCGCTCAAAATTGTAGGGGCATAACAGGCAAGCGAACGGTTTTATCTCTCAGTTTATTTGGGGTTGTAGTAGCCAATTCGCCCCATAAAGCCCGCAAAAAAAAAGGGGTTTGGGGGCAAATCTGGTGAAAAACCCGCCCCCCCACCAATATTTATGAAAATATTTTAAACCGTTTTTGACTATGGTATTAAAAAACTTACCGTTAATAATATTTTGTAATTTTAAGGGCTCAAAATTTGAAGAAAAATCAACCCCCTTTTTTCCCCTATACTGGGGGAAAAGAAGAAGTACCTGGAATGAGGGAAAACCGGGGCCTAAGAAGAAGGGGGAAATCGACCCGTAAGAGGTTTCCCAAAACAAAAAAACCCCCAAACTTTAATACAAGAACTGACCAATCATTACAAAATAGGTCTTTTTTTGTATTCTTTTATATTCCCGCTTTTTTTTTAGTTTTTTTATGTTGTTTTTTAAAACCACAACCAAATTTTTAGTTTTTTTTTAATTAAAATTTTATCTAAAGCGAATTATTTTAGACTAAAGTGTTTTTCGAAACTGGAAAATTATTATATTGATGCCACAATACTCATCGAATAAGAAAAGCTATCTAATAAAACACTAAACAAAACAAAATATCCTTAAGTAATAGGATATAAAAAGTGTCTGTTATCTAAAATATAAAGTGTTAAAATTAAAGCCGTTTCATTTTCTATGAATCTCTTACTATTTTGTGAACATGTTTATGGTTATAGCTATTTTTTGCACTAATCTTTTTTGAAAAAATCATCATCTTATGTTCTTAAATAATCATTTTTAATATTTAAATTTCATCATATCATTCTCCATTATATAAATGAATAATATAAATATTGGCATAAAAATGAAAAAAGTCATATGTCACCTTCATTAACTGATTTATGTGTGGATCAATTTCACCTTTAACCGTTTTATACATAAAAATCCTTGCAAAATTTAGGGCCCAAAATTATCCCCAAAAATTTTGATGAACTTTTTCATTGAATTTTTGGTAACATTTATTTGTTTTATTAACTATAATACATTTCAAAAAATTTATTGCCATAATCCACATGCCCACAAATGTTTTTTTTTATTATCCCTCAAACAATACTTGGTCGATGAAACAGGAATTCAACCATTTTCTCCCGGCGATATCAAGGCGTGGGGAAAATGACAACTGTTGCATATATTAAAAATACCCAACTCCCAAAAAATTGGCGGAATAAAATATTTTTAATATGTTGAATTATCCCACTGCAAAATAACATCAATAAAAAAGAACGGGGAGAAACAACCCAAAATATCAAATCTTCTTGGCGAACTTCAAGTATTAAAACGGTTGGTTGATTTTCATTTTTTTTATAAAAAAAAATTTAAAAATAAAAAAAATGATAATCATTTATTTCTTAGGGAAAGGATATTCAAATCTTTTTAAAAAATTTTTCCTAAAAATTTAAAAAAAATGTATATATTTAAATTTCAGAAAATTTAACCAACGGGAAACCTATCAACCGACACTACGAAACCCCCAAATTCTTCTGCCAATTCTGCGTTATTATTCAATTTTCTTGGGTAAAATATAAAACATGTTTAGTATTTTTACTCAAATTTTAGTAAATAAAAGTTTAAAATACAACAAAAATTTTTTAAATTTTCGTGACAATTATAAATATTTTGGAATGATTCCTTTATAAAAACTCTGTAAAATACATGCGTCAAATAAATTATAATCATCCACAAAAAATTTTAGGGATTCTTATCCTTTACAGTTTTCCATCTTCATTAAAAATGTTAAATTTTAAGATTGAAGTTCAATTATGAATATTAAATTCAATATTTTGCCAACCAAAAACCTAGATCTGATAGGCAAAATATGTACAATCATTTCGCTGATAACTTTTTTAAAAAATTTTTTGGATTGAACTTTTACTTACAATAGATACATACAAAATAATAAAAATTTAAAAAAATTAAAGTTCTATTTATTTTAAAAACATTATAATTTTCGTTCAGTAGTTTATAACAATTGAAAACTGCTTGATTTAATAATAATAATAATAATAATAAAAATTTATTTTTCAAAAATACACAATAATTTTACAAGACAAAGTGTCCCAAAATAAGTCACAAAGCGAAAGTGTGTGACTCAGTTGGAACACAGTATATTCTGATGTTTAAGCTTATTTCAATTCATAATAAATTTCAAAAATTAAAAATACAATTACAATAAGGAAATCACAGTGAAGAAGAAAATGTATTTTTACAGTGGTAGACTAGATTAGACCAAAAATAATAATAATACCAACCCAGATAGGACTGACAACAGAATTACATAATCTTTATATTTATATCACAGTTAATCGAATATCACAATTAGGAGTATAGTAATTTAGGAAAACATATTACTCTTTCCAAAATGACTTAATTTGGTATAATATTAGAATGACATCATAATTTTATTGCTTTAATCTGTTTTCAGTTTTTTTGTAATAATAAACTTATTATGCAGATTTTAGTTTTTATGGAGTTGACCCGGATATAATATCGATAATCTTTAAACAAGTATTTTACTTCATATGTGCTTCAGCTTAAACAATCTGTTATTAAGAAAAGAACTTTGCCACTGGTCAAAGGATGCCAAATCAGGCATAATTTATCGCACTTGGAAATGTGGACACGAGACAGAAATTTAGACGTAAGTTACGCAAAAGCATCCAATCCATTTGGAAAAGTTTCTAACTTTCCTCCTTATTAGTTCCTTACCCAGAGCGTCTAGTTTTTGAAACCTACTGCCTTGCAGAGCTGTCACCTTTCCTTCCCAACATTTTAATCTTAAGGGGGTAAGGTTTTTAAGCTTTTGCATTTTTTTGTAAATTTAATTTTCTAAATGGAAAACCCTTTTAAAATTTGTGTAAAAAATGAGAGAGATTGAAGCAAAATTAACGAAGATACAACGAAGAGGTAAGCCGATAAAAATCTCTTATGTACGTTTTACGAACCAATTTTTGTGTTCAAAAGTTTAAAGCGTTTTCCTACAATTCACGTTTTCGGTCGATGCCCCCATCTTCCAAAACTACTGCACTGAACCTTTTAAAATTTTGAATACTATTTCTGAATAATTTATGAGGTCCGCTTGAAGTTTTTTTTCAATTATTAATATTTTTTTATTTTACAGTAACAAATTAGTCGATTTTTTCGCAAAAAAAAACGTTTTTTACTTTAAAGTGTTCCCAAAAAACAAAAATTAAAATTTTTAAAACCCTTCCAGCGTTACCTGGGAAAGGGATTATCTAACGAAAAACATTGTTTTTTTACTTCAGATGATCCCCCACCGAGTTATAGGACCATCGCAATTCTACCTTTTTCCGAGACGCTTCCAAATAATTGCTGCCATGCATTGCCGTATTTTTGAATATTTCTTCCATGAAAATTTTACTTAATATTCTTCGAGTGTTATACTTTGATATAGCACTAGTTTTAATAAATAGATTTTAACTGTCTCGTTAAAAAAAAAATCGAAAAATGTGCCCTTTTTTACACAAATTTAAACCCTTAAATTAAGTGCCATGTTAATAAACCACATCTTATTTCATTAAGACCCCCACTGTATGTTATCCCAGGTTGGATTTAGTTCTTGATCGACAGTCAGCGCTAAATATCAATGATAAGGTACAATAAACCCCTACGGTGCGCCCCTTTTTCCGCGCTGACCGTCAGTCAGAACCTTAAATATACCCCCTTGGGTTTTTAAAAGGTCGGGAACAAAAAAAAAAGTTCACTTATGTGAGAAAATTACTAGAATGTTATTATTAGGGAAAGTAATTACGCAATTCCTTTAATTTATGTTTTGTTTAGGGGGGGCCGATACAAGCCACACTACAGCCAATTATACAAGCCGCTAAACTTTACAAGAAAGAAAAACAGACACAGACGAGGACTTGAGAAAATGTGTGAAATGTGCAGCGCTCTAACTCCATTTAGATTTGCAAAATTTTTAAACCCATACTCCAGCAGATGACAAGGATTCCTTTTTTTTATTAGAAGGGGAAAAAACAAAAGGGAAAACACCCAAACCCCCGGGAACAACAGGAAAGGGGAAATATAACATTATAACCTTTATAGACGAAGTGTTTGATCAAAACTATTTTCCCCAAAAATGACGTTTCATTCTGGAATTTTGATTGGGTACAAAAAAGTAAGTTTAAGACGTGTAATTTGATTTTTTTTTTTTTTTCAATTTTTTTTTCTCCTTAACTTTTAAATATTATTCTTTGGGAGGACCCTTTTGATTGAAAAAAATTGTAATTTTGATAGTTTTTTTTTCGATTTGATTTAAACACATTTGAATAAAAATTTCCATCTAAACTTCTTGCTAAACTCCATTCCCCATTTTTTCTAGAAAATTTTTACTAATTTTATTTTAAGAAAGAGCTTGCTTTTGCAGGGTGGTGCCCCCTGTTTGTCTTTTCTTTGTTTTTTTACAAAATTGAAATGATGTTAATATTCTTAGTATTATTTTTGGGGTTTTTTAGCGAGTTTTTAAGATTTTTTTTATCTTGGGGCAAAAAATTTTTTCGATTTTTTTTCCCCATCAGGTTCTTATGGTCAGTCGATTCTTTTTGGCCCTCAGAATATTTACTTTGAGTCAAAAACTAAACAGTCTCGTTTTTTTAATCAGAAATCCGCCACAACAATATAAACGTTTCTAGGTATTTACATGACTTTTCCAATCGATGGATGGAAGAAAAAAGGGTGCACCAAAAAATGGACCCCACGATCTTCAGATTTAAAAAATTTGACATCTTTTCGGGAGCCCCCTTTTTTTAAAAAAGTTTACAAGACCCCAAGATTTATTGACCAATTTTTAAATCAGTTCATTTTTTTTTTAAAGAATGTTTACAAGTGTATCCTGAAATGATGGTCTTTTTACACATTTGTTTTTTTAAAAGAAACTTGCTTTGATTAAGTTTACTTCAAGTATTTGCTTTTTTCTTATTTTTGCAGATATTTGACGTTCGTAGATAATTCACAGTTTTTTTTCCGGCAAAAAGTGTTAAAGTTTAAAATATTCTATTTCCCTTTTTTTAGTTTAAAAAAAAGTTTGGCTAATTAAAGTAAAAAAACCTTTTATAATACAGAAAATTAATAAAAATATTTACTAATGGCACCCTTTTATAGACCTTCACTTTGCTTTTTCCCCGCGCACTACCCCAAAAAACGCTATTTGATACTGTCTAATATGCACATCAAAGTTAAAAAACATTTATCTTTGCATCCAAAACCAAGGGGGGAAAATAGATCGGGAACGGGAAGCGTTTAGCATGTGGTCTCAGGTTTTCCCCCGGGATTTTTTTCCCCTCAAAAAAAAACAGATTATTCTGCTCATTGACCCCCCTGCTGTACCTGGGAAACCAATACCTCCTAATGGAGGTTTGGGGAAAACCCCGAACAAAACTCCAAACTGGAGGGGGGGGGCAGAAAACCCAAATTTAAAAAAAAATTAGGCAAACCATAGGCTGCCATGTTTAAACCCAAAAAAACGCTGAAGATCCGGATTCTTTTCGCTACAAAAAGCTTGTCTACCGGCTGTCCCACAAAAAATATTTTGGGAATGCAAAAAAATTTTCCCCATGGGGTTGTCAAATTCATTTAGTAATTTTCATCGGTTTAATATAAACTTTCCCTGTAGCTCTGTAACCCAAATTTTTAAAAAAAAACTTTTTTAAATTTTTTAAAAAATAATATTATTTAAAATAATTTTAAGTTTATATTTATTATTATTAATTAATATAAAAATTATATCTAAAAAATTTTTTGGATTTTTAAAATAAAATTTAATTTAAACTAAGAAATATGGCAACAGGTAAAAAAGAACTTTCCCCTTCTTACGAATATTGCTCTTGATCTTTTTTTAACTGCCCCCAAAAAAGGGGCGAAAAAAATCATATGAAATGTTAACCCCCCCCGGGATTATTTGTTATGACCAGTGTCGCAGATTGGGAAAACCTCGGCCGAATATTGTTGTTTAAAATTGACTTTCATTTTGGCATTATAGGACTTTTTTTTTAAAAGGTTGCTTTCCCCCCCCGGGGTTTTTTCCCGGTTTTATCCTAGTTTGGGGGCCCCCCCGGGGGGAGCGTTCGGCTGGGGTTTTTTTTTTTAGCCCGGGGTTTTAAAAAATTTAAAGTCGGGGCCGCCCACGACACCCCACGGTACCCGCACGCCGCGACCAAATTTAATTGAATATTTTATGTTTAATATTTTAATAAGGTTTTGTTATCATAACGGGGTTTTTTTCAATAATTTTTTTTATTTTAAGAAAAAAAAAAAAAATCTAACTGATTTTTGGGAAACAATTTTTTTAAAAAACCCGTAAAAAAGATTTTTTTTATTAAAAATTCAAAATGATGAAAAAAAATAAAAAAATTTTAATTTTAAGGTCTGAGAATAAAAAAAGGGTAATTTAAGTCTTTTTCCTTTTTTTTTTGTTACATTTGACTATTTTAAAAAAAACCTGTTGACATGTCCGGTTTCGGGGCCTTTTAAAAACCCGGGGGTTTTCAGGGTTTTTCTTGCCCAGCCCCCAAAAATTTTTAGAAAAAAAATACGTACTATTAACAAGTTTTTTTGGGGGTTTTAAAAACAGGTAAAAAAATATAATTTTTTTTTAAAAAACATATGAACGGCCCCCAAAAGATATCTACGCCTCTGCCCCCCCAAAAGGGGGGAAGCATCCCCCCTCTCAACCTACGGTGTCACTGACTTGTTTATTTTAAAATTTTTTTTATAGATATTCACCCTCGCCCCCTTTTTGGGTGGATCTGATATACTTAGATCGAAACTGGTCACAATATGTCGTTGGTGAAATCTCTTTCAAAGTTAGTTTGTAAAAAAAAATTTCACTATAATTATTTCTTTTAAAAATTTAAAATTTTTGTTCAAAAAATAAAGATCACCGTTTAAATTTTATTTAAAATGATCACTTAACAATAAATTACTCACTTTTTTTTAAAAGGGTTTTTACGTTAAACAAATTTAAGGCGAATATGCCAAGACATGAATTTATCATAAAAAAAAGACACTTTGGGAAAATTTTTAAAAAACCTTTTTTTTCAAATTTCCAAAATAAAAAAAAAATTTTGGTTTAAAAACCAAAAACATTGGGGATATAGGAAAGAAAAAAACTATATAAATATTTTTAAAAACAATCAATCCATGAAAAATTTTTTTGCTGTGTGACGTCACAGAAAGTCCGTTTTCCCACCAGGCAAACCGGAAAGAAAAACGGGGACTTTACACAAAATTGTGTCAAAAAGGTTTCCCCAAAACACTAAACCCTAGTGATTTTAAAAGACGTGTAAAAAAAAATTTTTATGACTTTTTTTTTTTTTGTTATTGTTTATTGTTGTGCATTTTTGGTTTGGGGATTTTTTTAAAAAAAAAAATATTTTATTGCTTTTTCCCCCATAACGATTTTTTTTAAATTTCTTTTTAAAAAAAAAAAATCTGATTTTTTAAGATTTAAGATATTTACCCACGCCTTTGGTTTCGCATTCCGGGGAAAGGGGTTTTTTCCCCTTTTTCCCCTTTCGATCCCCCCGGTTTTTTGGGCTCGACAGACGAGCTATAGTGTTTTTTGAACAATTGCACAACAGCCTGTACATTCGTTGTTGAAATTTTCTCCATTTCCCCCCATTTCTACAGCTTCCAGGTAGCAATAAATCAAGTTTACCACCAGGTACAGCAAGGATCAAAACGAAGAATCCGTTTGAGTGGGGGGGAAGAACTCAAAATTCCTGAGACCACCAGCTACACGCTTCCCTGCTCGAAAGGTCTAAGTTCTCCCAGTAAAGGGAAAACCTCAGTCCGGGGTTCAGGGCCCCTCATCATTAATGAGGATGTAAAAAAAGGGTGAGGTGTTTGAAGAAGACGGGAACCTGATTCATTTTTTTAAAATTTAAAGTGGCAGAACGTAATTGGGGTTTTGCAATGGTTTTTTGCACAACAATTTTTTTGGGTGTAAAAATTTTTTTTTATTTTACATAAATTATTTTTTTTTTTTCTAAAAATCTAAAAAAATTTAAAAAACCACTTTTGACTCTCTATGTCTCCTAAACAAGTTTTTTTAGAAAATGTTTTGGGATCATTTTTGTTTATAATCTAGTGTAATTATTTTTAAAAAAAAAAATGTTTGCTTTTAACCCTTGTTTTTGGGTTTTTTAAAAAAACTACCATCCCATCCTTTTTTTAACTCGACCTCGAAGGTAATTACAATTAGACAGGGGATTTAATTGCATTGTTATCCCGGGAAAAAAAATTTTTTTTGATACAGGTGAAATTAATTTAATTTAGATTTCTAATTTTCAGACGTTACTGATTTTAAAAACACAACTTCCCAGTGACTTTTATATCCCCGTCTGACATTAGATTGGGGAAATAGAGATACCTGAAGCTTAAACTTACCAATGCTTAAAAAAAATAAGAACTTAAAAAATTTATTGGCCACTTGTTGATAACTTTTGCAAGATGTTGGATAGCGGCTTAAGTACTTAAATAGTTCTAGTTAATAAACCCCATTTATTCCCATATATGTATTTATATTCAAAAGGACATTATGTTTTTTTGGGTTTTTGAACTTTTTTTTTAATTTTTAAAGAGTATTACTTATAAAAAGGTACCAGGAAAATTTTTGGGGGTTAGCCTTTTGTGTTACCATTTCAAAATCGGGTGGTTTCTGGGGTTCTAAATCTAAAAGATAATGCTTCTCAGAGTGTAAACCTTGATCCTTACGCTGAACCTGTTTTCCCGAACTAAAACGAACATCGCTACCCCGCGCGTTTGCTCTGAATGGGTACTAACACCAAAAATTTAATCGGTAAAATGTTTATTTGATTTTTGTTTTCTCCTCGGCCAATTACCAAAATTATTTACATAGTAGTAGTTTTTTTTATTTATTTTTTTCTTATTCTCTTTCCCCCTGCCCCCCCCTTCCCCCCGGCTCCCTTGCTTATAATAACATGAGAAACAACTTTGCAGTTATTTTATGCGAATTATTATATTATTCAAATAAACTGTAAAAAAAGTTTAAATATTTAAAAAGCAAAAAACCCTTTAAATGTACAAATTTATTTTGCTAACTAAAAAGTTGTATGGCCTGTCTATTAAAAAAAGCAAGTAAGGTTTTTTTTTTTATCTTTATTTAAAAAAATAAACATTTTATTGTTTTTTTTTTTTATACGGCAATTCAGACTTATTCCTAAATTTAAAGGAAAAACTGAATATCCTACTAGAGACACAAAACCAAAAAAAAAAATAAAAAGTTGTTAAAATCTCAATAAAAATATATTTTTGAGCGTCTCGAATTCGAATAATGGGGGAAACTTTTCACGAAAAGTGTTTAAACAATGTTTATTGATATTTTTTTTTAAAACCAAGCCCAAATAACCTAGAAAGTAAAGGTTTTTTCCCAAAAGGTTTGATTTTTGAAAAAAAACCCAAAAAATCGGTTTTTTAAAAAATTTCAATCAATTGATCAGAACTCAAATATTTTATTATTTTTAAAGAATAATCAGAGTCAATAGGTCTAGGGAATTTTTTTACTTAACTTTTTGAAAAAGGTAAAAAAATTATTTGAAATTGTCTTTAAACTAATGTGTTTTTTTCAAAAATTTTTTAAGAGCTATATTATATGCATTTTAAAGTTTAGACCTCAAGCTTTAAAGAAGGGGTGGTAACGTCTTTGACTTTATTAGGAGCCGAGTTATGAGCGGAATAACAAAAAAAAAGCCATTTTGCATTTTTTTACTTTTTTATAATATCTCTATTCAATCAATAGTTTTTAATTTTTTTAAAAGATTTTATTTTTTTTCATAATAAATGTAATGGTCCAAGGCCAGTAACAGATTTACATGCCAAATTTTCCTCTCAAGCGGAAATTGTGAATATCGGGGTTGTATTATAAAGCTTCGTAACGTCAGCTGCGGTTCCGTCGGGACAATGGCCCGGTACCTTTTTAATAATGACAAACATAATTTTAAAATGACAACGTTTTCCAATAACTGGTATTTTTTTGTTTTTTATAAATAAAGGAGATTAAAAGTAAAATTTTTAAAAAATATTACAGTGTCCCAAAAAAAAAAAAATTTTTTTTCTATGGACTTGGATTTTACTCTTCAATAAAGTTTAAAAAATTTTTTTCAATAATAATTGGGGAAAAATAATTGACACCTTTAAAAATACATGGGTTTTATACCGCCAAAGATACCCCCCGAAAATTCCTTTTTCCTTTAAACTAAAAAAATTTTAAATTTAGCTGACTCAATATCTTTAAAAAAAAAAAAACAATAAGTGGCTAAATTATGGTGCATTTTTTTAACTGGCCTCAACATAAAAAAAAAAACGATGATTTTTCCCCCCAAAGTCATTTTTAAAAATTTCTGTTTTTCATTTTAAAAGGCTACCGCGGCTCATTCCCCGACGGAACCGCAGCTGAGGTTCACGAAGTTTTATATTACAACCCTTTGATGCATTTTACCAATTATCGCTTGAGAGGAAATGATTGATCAAATTTTTAGCTGGCTCAGGGACTATAACCCATTCGAAAAAACTTTTATTTTTGAGGTTGATTTGCGAGCTCTAGCGTGTCAAACAATAAAAATGTCAATAAAAATTTACAAACCCTTTATGTATATATTAACATTTATGTATATATTAAGCCTTTTTGTAAAAAAAATTGAAATTTATTTTTGTTAATATCGATTAGTTTATTTCTGATCATATCCCCAGCTAGCACATAACATAACTTGGGGGTTTTTTGGATGTTTTCTTTAAAATCAACATTGAAACATTCATATGTGATATATCGTAGACAGACACTATATGTTTTACTTGGACATAAACTGTATCACCTATGTCTCGTTGGTATTTAATTACGTAAGGTACTTGTTACATTTACTGAAAATAGAAATGTTTACAGCTGGTGAATAGCATATTTTAAATGTACCCCGAAGGTGACGTATTTACTTTACTTGAAAGTAGGTTATTTACATTACATGTACATACTTTTAATGTCATGCATATGGTTTTTTATTATACTGCCTAAATTTAACGTTCCCCAACATGTTTACGTTACTGCGGAGGAAACATTCTTGCGATTCTCGACAGGAACATATTTATTGAACGTACCCCGAAGTTACTTTAAGACCGTTTGTTTTCAATTTGTAATGTTAGTGCGCACCGGGTTTTCGGGCGAACGAAAAGGGTGTGTCTAACACTCGAATATGTTTTATCTTTATTTTCTTAAGGTAAAAGAAGAAAGACGGATGGAATTTTTTTTAGCTTGGTACGCGATTCCCAAGGGTGATAAACCTAACAAGGAGTGCTCGATCCCATTTAAGCCCATATAAACCAATTTAAATGTCAATTCGGTATTTGTGACGTAATCTGTTTGCCTGTTTGTTTTGTTTACAAGTCATATAAAGTCTTAATTTTTTAAAATATTATACATTACAGTTCTAATAGTAAGTACATATCCAAAATAGTTTTTAAAAGTTGAATATTTAACAAAAATTAATAAAATAAATCTGCCTTCTGGGCAAAATGGGCAAACGGGTGACGTCCAAACATAACCTATATCTGCGGACAAATAGTAAAAATCGAGCACTCCTTGTTAAGTTTACTACCCTTGCGCGATTCCAGCTTCAAACTGATTTCGATGCTGGACGCTTTACGCCAGAAGCCAGACTTGAAGGATATTTTCGCGACTTACCGTTTTTAACTACTGGTTGATAGCAGTTCTTTTCCCCCACCATTCTAACCGTGTTTAACCTGCCTATCCTCGCAAAAACGAAACGGTTTACGTATGTCAACTTACTACTAATGGTTTAATACACTTTTTTTAAATTTATATTTAAATGTAAGGTATTTGGAGAGTTAAGAAATAAGTCGAAAAGATAATATATAAACCAAATTTTCCATTTAATAAGATATTAGCTGTTTCCAAGTCAACTATAAGAAGTAAATTTTTTCCTTTATGATTTAAATATAATTGTATTAATTCATCCATTTGGGACTTAACTAATAAACCAAAAAACCAAAAACCAAATAGTTGTTAAACCATAGCAAAAAACATCACAGAACCAAAACAATAGAAAAGCCGCGAATCCTCCATTATTTTAAATTTTTAAATTTACATAACCATTATTAACGCTCCTCCCGACTAGTGGCGATAGCGGTAGATACTGGGTTTCAAAATAATGACGTTGATACTGATGTCAGAACACCTTCCCCTACATTACCGCTTCTCGCGAAAATAAACCGGTATGTTAACTGTCCTAACAATGTTCAACGCGGTATGTCGCCAAAATTTGATGTTGGTTAATAACCTTACTTTGCATTGCAATTTTGGCGGTGTCTTGTGATCACGAAATACAAAAATTTGTGCCGGTACTTTATTTTTGCATTTACTTTGATTATTTGTTTGTGAATTGTTTTGATTATTAAGCATCGTTCCCAGCCGACCGAAGAAAACGAGCGGTGAGAATTTACTAACCTTTCCTATTCTTCTTTTTAATTTCTAATCTGAAAAATTGTATATTAAACATTAAAATTACTATAAAATCCCAAAATGTTGGAAAACCGGGGGGGAGACCCCCCCTAACGAGTATCTATCTAAACTTTCTCAACAACAGGTTATGGATGTTATCGGAATTTCTAACCAAAATACCCGGTAAATAATCAAAAAATATAATCGAAAAAAATAAATTCCAAAGATTGTACAATGAACACGATAAAGAACCTTTTTTGTCGTAGTGGAACCGATACGCAAAACATAGGTAATTTCTCAGAAATAAAAATAGCAAAAGAAATCTTTGATTTAAAACTCAATAATATCAAAAAAATCTATTAAAGGTAAAAACAAAATAGCGGTCGAATTTATCAATTTCCAAACTGCAAATGACTTTGTAAAAAATGATAATCTTATAAAAAGGTCTTAACCTATACATTCCTTTTAACTATACCTCATGCAAAGGTGGTACGAGATATAGATCCCCGGGTCTCGAATCTGAAGAAATAATAAATGGGGTTTTCTCTCATATTAGCATAAACAATATCACTAGATTAAAAAGGAGGGTTTTAAATAGAATTGAAAATCATAGGGAATCAGGTAATAAATATGAATATGTACCTACAAAATCTATCCTAATTAATTTTGACGGCACCAATTTGCCAAAAGATTCAACATATACGGACTAAATTATAAAGTAACACCATATATTCCTCCGGTCACCCAATGCTATAACTGTCTTCGTTTTGGACACACCAGTAAACAATGCAAAAGCCAAAAAAATGTTTTCAATGCGGTGAGTTAGATCACACACAAGAAAACAATGTAAATGGGATGCTAATTGTATTAAAAAATGCATTCATTGCAAAAGTTTTAATCATAATTCAACATACAAAAAATGCCCCAATACCAAAGGAAAAAAAGAACTTAAAAATTATGGTTTTTGAAAATATTTCTTACTATGAAGCTAATAAAATTTTCCTAACAAAAACAATTTCTCTTCAAACTACTCGTACAAACCCACAAGTTTTCCCAAATATAAGTAACAAAAGAACGAAACAAGCTCCCATTAATAACCCAACACAAAACGAAAATGTAATAACAGTTGCTCAAAGACGAGCAGTCTCCCATCAAAATCATATCTCCCACAAAAGAACATATCAACATGCCTTAACCAAACCCATCAAAAAGAAGTATGGATTCGCCAAATTTTAGTATAAACGATCACAATAATGCACTTATATACCCCAACGGAAGAATACCATCAACTCAAAATTCAATCAATACTCACACTAAAAAGAATCCTTACCAAGAGCCAATTTATCCTACTCAAAACAAAATTACCCGCATTTTACACAAGAAATGCAACATGAAACCAACGTGCCTGGAACCAGTGCAATGACAAATCAAGTAGAAAACCCCCTCAGAATTATTACTCAATAGAATTTATGCAAACATTTCTAAAAACTGTCCAACTCATATAAAGTCTTTTATCATTAACCAGCTAATTACTAAAAAACCAACAAGACGGGATTAAGAGTCTGATTCCTGGTAGACATAAAAACTCAAACTAATAATAAGCATCATGCAAAAAAAAAATTAAACATAATCCAATGGAATGCAAGAAGTATAACATCTAATAGATCCAACCTAATATCTTTAATAAGGGATCACACTCCAGACATACTCCTAATAAATGAAACTTGGCTGAAACCCTCCCAAAACTTTAACATAAAAAATTACATTACTATCAGAAACGATCCAGATGGTTTTGGGGAGGTGTAGCAATCCTAAAGCGACAACATTAACTACAAAGAAATTAAACTCAACAACTTCACCCCAGAAGAAAATTTCCAATACCTAATTATACAAATAGACTCACTTAATGTGGTCACAAGTTATATTCCACACCAAACCAATAATTTAAAGAACTATATGGAATATATCATCGGCTCTCTTAATGGACAAATCATTATTATGGGAGATTTTAACGCCCATGCAACTGACTGGGGAGGTAACGCCACAATACTAACGGAAAACAACTAATTAATTTAAGGAAGAAAATAACTTCACTTCCTTAACGATGGGTCCCCAAACCAGAAAACAGGCCCTAACAGAGTCCCAGTGCTATAGATATCACTTTGGCCACCCTGAATTAGTCCCTCATATAAATGGGGAATCATCCCGACTGTGGATATAGCGATCACTATCCAACCTACATAAAAATCAACGCAGGAAACATTTCAATAAAAAATTTTGCTTTTCAACAATTCCCAAAAAAAATATACATAAAGCTAATTGGACGCAGTATTACAAAGAAATTATTGACAGACTCGACTACAATCGACACTAAACCCACACAATTCAATATAATAATACAAGAAGCAGCAGAGATCGCCATCCCTCGATGTAAGAAAACATAAAAACAAGAACAGGTAACCCATGGTGGGACCCTCAATGTTCGAAATAATAAAAGAAAGAAAAAAGCTTTTATGAAAATATAAAGAACACCACTCATTGGAAAAAATACCTTAACCTAAAACACACAATGCCAAATCCAAAAAAACCTAAAAACGAAGAAAAAAATAAATTTTCCCCTTCTGCCCACATTAAACAGAAACTCAGATTTGAAAGACACCTGGAATAAGATAATAAATTCGCCGGAAAATACACCAACACAAAAAGCAAAATCATTCCCAACGATATCAGAGTCAGTATCCTGAAAAGCTGCAGTAACAATATAATTCACAATGACAAAGATCCTACCACAAATTCAAGAATATGAACCTTTTGGGCCTAGACGAAATTAACGCTGCATTAAAAAACAAAAAGGACTCATCTCCCGGTATTGATGAAGTTTACTACCTCCATGATAAAAAACCCCCACACTACATGAAAACTCAACTAATAAACATATATAATAACATACTAAAAGGAACTTACTCTATCCCTAATTCCTGGAAAGAATACCTAATACTACCTATATTAAAAAATAATACAAATCCAAATTTACCAGAGGGATATAGACCAATCATCTTATCGTCAGTTTTCATAAAGACTCTAGAAATAATGATTAAAAACAGAATTGAATGGCAAGCTGAAAATGAAAAAATGTTTCACAAATTACAAACCGGATTTAGAAAAAAGATGGGAGTTATTAATAACCTAGCATATTTAACTTCATATATAAACCTAGCTTTCATGGAAAATATGCAAGTTTTAGCAGTATTCATTGACATTAAGGCAGCCTATGATGGAGTCAATATTAGAAAATTATTATATAAACTTAATGAACTAAAATTTCCCATAGAATTTAAAAACCACCTCATATTCAAAATTTTGAGTAACAGGAATTTATTTGTGAGAAACACAGATGGAGAATTGATTGGACCAGAAACCACCTCTACGGGCCTTCTCAAGGCTCCCTGCGCTACCCATTTAACATATATATGAAAGATATCTTTTATATTTTACCAAAAATTAAATATAATTGGATATGCGGATGATTTAGTAATTTTTACAAAGGGGAAAAACCTGAACAGCTAATATCCACAATTAACCAATCATTAAATATAATAAATAACTGGCTAAATGAACACGACCTGAAATTAACTTATCATAAATGTGAGTCAATTTTTTTCTTAAAGGAAACAGAAAAACTAACCTGCAGCGGTACAAATAGAAAATCACCAAATTAAATATAACAACCATGTCAAATACTTGGGCATGTTCCTAGACTCAAATCTAAAATGGAATAAACATATAGAATACACTGTGGGAAAAGCTCGGAAGGGCCTCAACATCTTAAAAACTTTTTGTAGAACCTGGTGGGGTGCAGATCCTCTAACAATTTTAACCACATATTACGCTCTTGTCAGATCCCATTTGGATTATGGCTCCTTTGTTGGATAAGATTTCTAAAAATTATCAAAAACAACATCATTCAAAATCAAGCTCTCCGAATTGCCTTAGGCTGTATGAAATCGACCCCGTACATACAATGCTATCTGAAGCTGGAGAAACTGATCTAGAAACCAGAAAAAAAATGGCTAGCTACCAAATTCATCTCATATCATACAAATATCAGATCAACCTTAATAGAGATAATAAAAAAAATCAAAAACATAACCAATAAAAATGCAAACGCCTGGGAAGGGAAAACCAAACCTATTTGATGGAGGCCTATGAATCTTTACCCCTTTTTATCTCATAAACTATATAAGAAAGATATCCTGCCATGTTTTGGAAACTGAAATTTTTATAAACAAACAAAAAAAAACCATAAACTTAAATATTAACAAATCGGACAATAATTTATATAACACTTTCTTAGCCCAAACAGAAGTTTACCAACGGAATTACACTTTTATTTACACGGACGGATAAAAAAAAAAGATAACAAAGCAGGATTTGGAATTCACTGCCCTCAAAATCAATTTAACTACTCCTCAAATATTCAAAAAGACTTAGACATATGCACCATAGAAATCATAGCTATACACGAAGCCATAAATTATGTTTTAGGAAAACTTTAAAAAAAAAGCATAATATTCTCCGACTCCGCTAGTGCAATAGATAAAATTACCAAAAACCACTTAGATCCAGACAATGATCACATCTCAATTCTAACAAAAAAACTCTTAATTGAAGCCAATCAAAACATCGAAATCAATCTAGCCTGGATACCAGGTCATTCAGGAATTAAAGGCAATGAAACAGCAGATAAGTTGGCGGAAATAGGACGTAACTTAAACATACCTAAAACAATAAAACTAAATAAAAAACATATCTTACCCTACTTAAAAGGCAAATGGTACAACAGTATACAAGACTCTTTCCCACGAGAAAAATGGTTTCGAAAATTCGCTTATAAAGATAGAAGACACATTACGACCATAATTAGAATGAGAACGGGTCATTGTCTAACAAAAGAACACCTTTACAAAATAGGAATGGTAGAAGATCCCACCTGCGAGTGTGGTCAGATCGAAAGCCTAAACCACATATTCCTGGAATGCCCCATAAATAAATTGAATGACTTTGACTTATATAAAATTCTTATAAAAGAAATCAAACTCTCCCCCTTAAGCATGAGTATAGTTCTTTCAAAATTAACAACAAAAATAATAAATTTATTAATAAAGTTTATAACAAAAAACAAAATTAAGATATAGAAATTACCTACATAATATTTGAAGGATATTTCCGATATACAAATCGTTAACCTGTTCTTGAAAGCTAAAACGATGTAAATAAACCTCCTCAACACGTTTATACATTTAATCAAACCTCCAAGTCTATTCCCTGATACACCTGTAATGTTTTAGTGACGTCCATCCATTGTTGTAATGTCTTACTAATTGTCCTCACCAGAAGAATTGTATCACAGCACTAGCACCCAAAAAAACCAAACATAAGAAAGCTAGAGTCACAGGACATGACACAAGTCAGACAACGCCTGGACTCATTAGAATGAGCTGGCTAATTGTTTCTGAAGGAAACTGAAGCCAAAAAACAAAAGAAGAAGAAGAAGAACAGTAAGTATACAATAATGTATAAAACTATTAAATCTTTGTCGGAAAGGCACAAGAGAAGGCTGCGATAACAAATATTACGTGGTGTTCAAAATGATTTTTTAGCCCCGGGACTATCACTGCAAGGTGATCCTGTCTTGTTAGACCAAACGCAAAACCCTGAAACAACACATAGTTCCAACTTATGCAAGCTTTCTTCAGAAACCTTGCCTAATTCTGGGCCACCTAGTTCTTGTTTTTAGACTTTTCTTCCCTTGATTTGGGAAAAATTTTCTAATTATATGAATCAATTCAAATTCTAGTGTTCTTTTTTAGAATGTAATCACTGAATAGTTATGCCCCCGGAGCTAATTGACGATTTGAAACATTGGGCAATTTTTGTAATATTCCCCCAAGCCTGTACCCGCTGATGCTCGAACTCTACTTAACACACCCAGAACTGTTAATGTGACAACAGTCGAACCTGGCAAATATAGCCACATTGGAATTGAAAATTCTATTTTAAAAGATCTCCAAAGAATTTCAAAAAATTTTAAAATTCCTTCAGAGATCAAAATAAATATAAATGTTGATGGGCTCCCTTTAAGTAAAAGTTCGGGGGCAATTTTGGGCCCAAATTTTATGGTTTAAACCTGGTACATTTTTTTTTTAGTAACTAAACCTTTTGTCTCTGGTTTTACCACGGTTATAACAAACCAAATTTATCCAGTGACTTTTTGAACATTTTGTAAAAAATTTCTTAAACTTAAACATAATGGGATAATTTGGGAAGGGAGAAAAAAATTTAAATTTTGATATTAATGCTTTGATATGTGATCCCTCAGGTTTTGTTAAATGCATCAAAGGTCATAAGGTTTCACGGTTTTGGAAAATGGCCAGGGAAGGGGGTTTTCTAAATCCCATGAGCTTTTCAAATTTCATAATCCACTCAGAACAGATGAAAAAAAAAAAGTTGATGAAACCATCTAAGGGGGTTTAATTTTAGAGAATTTTACATTGGTTTGGTTTCTCAGGTACCGTTAGATTATATGCACCTAGTTTGTTTTGGGGTTATGAAAAGACTTTTCAGTTCTGGCATAAAGGGAAAAAAAAATGTTAGAATACCTGCTGCAACATTTGAAATGTTAGCGCAACTAATAATGTCTTACAAAAGGGAAATTTAAAGGGAAAATTTTTTTTGAAAACCGAACCCCAGGATGTTGACAGATTTAAAGAACTATTTCGACAAAAAATTTTTTACACTGGGGGTTTTGCATTTAAAGACTTATTGCCAGAAAACTTAAATCATTTTCTTTTTGTCCTGTTCCATGAATTTTCCCCTT
>JAHBCN010015801.1:0-20478 GCA_019359885.1 Listronotus oregonensis
TGGATTCTCTGTTAAATTAAGTTTATTGTATAGTGTTAAAATATTATAATGTTGGTGCCTTAAAAATCATTAAAATGTTCATCAAAAAAGCCGGGCAGGCCGGGCAGCTGTAAGAAAAAAAGCACCTGTCAAATTTTTCTTGCATGCAAACCAAAAATGTTCGTATGCAGATGGAAAAATTGCAGCAAGAAAAATTTCACGGAAAGAATCTTTCAAACTCCAAAAACGCCCTTAGTAGGAAAAAAGGAAAAGGGAAGCAAGTTATTGCGTAAATATATATATTTTTTTTCATTTATTTTAGAATCAAGGTTTAGATGTGGCCCCAAACATTAATGTGGAAACCAAGATGCACTTTAAAAACCTTTTATTGATCGCTCACTATTACGCTTTAAGATGTGCGTGTCGACAGACGACTTCTCTAAAAGCTGTAGCAGTTAAAATAAGTACAGCTTTACTGCGTTATACAGATGTTATTCCTGCTGATAAAGCTTATTATGAGGCAGGTAGGTAGCTAAGAAAAACCAATAAAGATACCAGATTCTTGACTAAAAACAGGCCATTTTTATTTAAGAATAAACAAACCAAAATAAAAATTAGTAAATATTGACTGATTATAGATAAGCATAAGAATAGATAGAAAAACTACTTTTTAGGTAAAGATCTTAAAGAAGAAGGTAGACTTTCTGAAGCATTTGTCTTTTTAAACCATTACCTAGACCTTATTGAAGGCCATTGAAGAGGGAGAAGGACAACTAATAGATCATTCCGATTTGGTTCAGACTGATTTTCCTTCCAATATTCCAATACCTTCGAGACTGTACCTAGCTGACGATCCCAAAGAACATGATAATATTAGGGAATGGGTACTGGCAGTTAGCATGGATCAAAAAGTTGAACAGGTATTGTTGGGTTTACTGGAAGTTTTTTTTACTACCTTATAGACATATATGAGAATTTTAGTGAAATTTATGGCGACAACTACTTCCAAAATTTCGTTTAGCATCTTAAGCATCTTAAAGAAAAGTGCTCCCAAGCTTGCACTCATCTTAACTCTCCTCTTTTAAAATAGCTGAAAAGTCTTCCTTCTAACTATAGACCTATATCTCTTCTTTCTGTTCTTTGCAAAGTTATGGAAAAATTCATTAATTCCCAAATCTTGAAGTATTTGGAAAAACATAAGATCTTGCATGACAGACAATATGGATTCCGTCACAGAAAATCCACAGCTGATCTTCTTTCCTTTGTCTCACACAACTGGAACAAGTCCCTTGAGTTTCTTGGTATATTCCAAATCGTAGCTCTTGACATATCCAAACCTTTGACCAAAGTTCTTTCCTACTGTCTTCCATCAAAGCTTTGTTATTGTAGATGGTCATTCTCCCAGCTTTTACCAAATTAATGCCGGGGTACCCCAGGGCTCAATATTGGCACCAACTCTATTTCTTCTTTATTTAAATAATCTTCTCTTCCACTGCCTCTCTTTGCCATCCCTTTACAGTCCAACTTGGGAAGCTCTGAACTTTCCCCTGTTCGTTTCTTCATCCTAGAGTGCCCAGAGTGTGGAACATACTGCCCGCTGAAGCTTTTCCTTCTCAAAATTTCCAAAGATTTAAGACCCTTGTTAATAAACTCCCTCTTATACACTTAAACCCCAGGTATGTTACTACTTGCCTTTAGACTTTGTGGACTGCCCCAAAAGATAAAAGGCATCCTTTTGCGTACTTACAGAATAACTGATTAGCTGAAATCTGACAAACCATTTATTTTTAGGTTTTGCCGTTAGATGAAAGACAACTCTATGAAAGTTCTCTTCAACCAGGAGAGTTACCATGTTTAATAACAGGATATCCAGTTAGGAAACAGTCTGTGTCTTTTTCAAATTCCAATTATCAAGCAAGTAAAGACGCCTGGTCCAAATTAAATATGGGAGCTAAGATGGCGCCCGATTCAAACATACCGAGTGTTATTAGTTTTATTCATAAGTGGTGTGGTTCACCTACTAATTAATTAAATAATAATTTGTTATTTAGTAGCTATGGAATGTGTAGTAATATGCAGATACTGGTAATTTTATAAAAGAACACAGAATAAATGGGTTTTTCTCACAAATGTGAAGTTTTAAAATTGTTTTTTGCTACCTAGTTTCTAGACTCTTTTTACAGATAATAGACTACCTATTTTGATATTTAAATAAATTCAATATGGGATAAGTCAGTACGTTTTCTTTTTATATTATTATCTTCTATGGCCTTTGGGATTTCAATCACCATATTTTTAATCAAGTAGGCACCTGTCACAAAACTAGGGAAATTAATTTTCTTAAATGTCATTTTCTAATAAAGCATTATTAGATTTGAACATATGATTTAATTTTAGTTTTTAATTCTTTGGATTATTCAGTTCAACAACGAGTTTTTTTGTGGAAAACAAAAGAAACTTAATAGAAGAAGATGAAGCGACAGTACATACCGCTAAAAACTGTAAAAAAGTTCTGCGGGAAGTTTTAATGGCCGACTCATTTCACTATTGGGATTTAAATTGGCTTTTAAGGTCCCCGGACTTAACTCACCAGACTTTTTTCTTGGGCCTATTTAAAGTTAAAGGTTTTGCAACTCGTCCAGAAAACCATCCAAGATCTTAAAGTCCGAATTCCCGAAAGAGGTCCGATGAATAATCAGGTTTTTTTTCATCGTGTCATGAATCATTCTTGTCGAATCTTGAAAAGTGCATTGGAGTTAATGGCACTTACTTAAAAGACGTAATTTTTAAAAGTTTGGATAAGTCGTATGTTATAGTAAATCCCAAAGAGTGAATTGTAATTAAGTGTAATAAAATGTTAGTTTTATTAAGTTTTAACAATTTTACTGAGCAATTCAACTGGGTAGTCTATGGGGAACCCTGTGTCTCCATCGGTCTCCTCAAACACGGGATTTTCTTCTCTATGCGGTTTGTCTTTAATATTTGGGGTCAGTAATGGCTCTTCTCGTCGAAGGCTCAGAGGATAATCACCCTCACTGAGCCTCCGAGGTCTTCTTTGTGCACCGACTAGCTCAATTTGCGGAAGCTGGACTCCTGCACCCCGAAACCGATGAAGCTTTTGGACTTCCTTGCTAGTCATGCCCAGGCCGGCTTTACCGGGCATGGTAGCGGCACCTAGTCCCTTCAGTTGATGTTCATAACCTTCCATCTTCATGTTGCCACCTAGGCCTGCTGTTTTAACCGTTGTTCTTGGGCGCCTTCTTCGTAGAGCACCTCCAGGTGCTGTAAATCACTAGGCCAGCCTCGGCCGAGGGTAAAACCCGAAGAAACGCGTTACTCAAATCTTCCTCTAACTCCTGGAACCGAAATAACCTTCCTAGAGCTTCTGCTACGCCTGTGAACTGAATAAAGTGATGGCCATCCACGGCCTTGGGCTTCCTTCCTCCAAGAGGCTCTTCAGCACCTCCAGGTGCTGTCACTCTTCCGGCCGACCTCGGCCCGCTCTCCAACCTTCGTGAAAGGTTCCTCCTTGTCTTCCTACACCTGTTCCTGTTGAAATTACCGACGGCCGACCACGGCCCCGGTCTCTTCTTCCAACTTCCTTCTTTCAGCACTCCAAGTGCTCACAATCCCCAGGCCAGCCTTGGCCTGCTACCAAACCTTGGTAAACCGTACTCCTTCCCTCTGGGCTCTCTCCTGAAGCTTTTCCAACCACGGCCCTCCACGACCGTCCTTCCAAAATAACCTGGAGCTCTTCCTTTCCCCAAGCCGACGAGTCCTCCACGTCTAAGGTGCTGGCCGACTTGATCCTGTCTTCTACCACTCCCAAACTCCTGGAGAAACAGAACGCCCGTCTCGCCTGACGATTCAAGGCGGCAGCAGAACTGTTTCGTTTCCTGAAACCAGAAGTTTACGATTTCTTTCCAAGTCCTGGGGCCGAAAATACTTTCGTAGACGGCCTCTCACAGGACGCTGCTCCAAACTCCAATAAAAACACCGGTTTCAGTAAATTAGGCCCTAAGCCTCTTTGCGACCCAATCTACTCGATAACAAAAATAGGAATTCTATAAATACAGCTTCAACCCCAGAGTACGTTACTTAAACAAAAATAAAACAAAAATTAAACTTAAGTTTCCCGAAACTTAAACCTGGGAACGCCGAAAATGCCATAGGCAGACGGCAGAACCCGGTATCTAAGAGATGTGACCTCTTCAAAGTCTACCAGTCATCTCCTTACATTTCTTAATTTGTCTGCTATTTATAGGATTCCGTAACACCTGTACAAGCTTATAGGGGTTGTCCTAAAGATTAGGTAGACCGGTGGTAAACTATTTACCCCCCGGCCCTTTTGATCCGTAATCGAATCATGATAAGGGTCAAACTTTAAGTTTAATTTTTAACTGTTTGTGTCTTTTATTAAAAACATTATACAGATACAAATATTTACATAAAAACTTCACGAAAACAATTCCTGTATGTTGTAGTCCGTATAATTGATTGTTCACACAGAAATCCAACAACAGCGCATTTCTTTTTATTTCTTGTGTTATCATAAACCTCAATTTAAATTTATAATGTAGGTAAATTTCACACAATCAAAAATTGTACTTGGACCAATATTTTTTAGTAACATTATGTATCTAATAAAAAAATCCCAATTTTAAATTTATTTTTACGTGACTTAGAACACTTTCTCACTGTTCAACGTCATCGTCCCCGATCTTGTTGCCAAATATCGTCGGTCTAATTCCAATATCCTTATCTGATTTTTTTTGTTACCAATTTGACGTTAAGTTAACGACAATTCGTTACTGAGTCTGGTTTCGATTCTCACAAAATTACCTAATATGTTTCAAAAACCGGGAGGATTCTGCCCCGCCAAGTATACTCCATCCATTTGTCGAATTTCACCATTACTTACTTAAATCCTAAATGGAAAATTTATTCCATTAGCTAATAATTCAAAATTGCATATTTGTTTATAAAAATTCTACCTTTGAAATTCCCTCTAAAGGCTGTTTGTTACTATCATATTTTTAACATTATGTCTATTCGCAAAAATGTGAATTAAAATGTAATTGTGTCAAAAAGTCTTTACAGAAAAAATAAAGAATTCATATATTTATTAATAGCGCCCCGTATATTTGTTAGATTATAAATAGTCAAAACTTATTTCCTCAAGTGAACAACTGTTCAGTGTATGTTTTTGTATTATCGTACGGGGACGAATCAAAAAGTTATTTTTTTTGTACGGTTTATATACCAAAACAGTATACATCAACGAGGAGATGATGGATGGATACACACATTTTAGTGTTCAAATTTGATATAAAACGCGCGTAGAATTGCGCAAAATAAATATTTTGCTCTGACCGAGGAACTATTACCTCAATAATCCTAAAAAGAGTATAATAAACAGGGATGTTTAGTTCAGGTTTCAAATTGTTTTTGCTTCTTTTTTAAGTACTGTAAATTGTGGGGTCACGGTAACGTATTAGGTAATAAAATATTATTACCTTAATTTTTAGTGTTAATTAAATAAAATACCATCATCATTTGCAACATTTTATTAAAACCAACAAAATTCCACTACAACCTAAATTATCTTTTATACATACATAAATGAAAAAAATATTTTCTACATCCATTCCATGTATCTAATCGAAACAAATAATTCTTAATGTGAAACTAACCTAACAATTTGAACAGTTATTTTTAGTGTATCGATTGCATCACTTATTGGTAAATTATATAACTATATAGGGGGCCGATGACTAAAAAGTCTACTAAAGCACAACTAGACATACTAGCCATCGAAATTAACTAATTATGTCTTAAGTTTATTGAAAATATTACTAGTTTAAGAGATGCAATATATAATTTTTTAGTTTTTGCTGTAAATCTTGTAACTTATAGAGTATTTTTATTTAAATTTGACACACGACCTAAAAAAATTTCATTTTTAATGCTTGATGGTTGGCAACAGCGCATGACCAAGGCAACAATGATACAGCTGTTATATTTTGGCGAGGTCAGGCGTGACATTAGGGAGATTTTAAGCCACACCTATTTGAACAGCATTACACCTTATCCATTATAAAAAGCAAGTGCAGTAGCACCGAAATAAGCCACAACGTTACTTAAGTTAAAGTTACGTTGTGTTTGCGTTGTGTTATTTCTTTTACACTGTTGCTGCCTGTAGAACATTAATAAACAAGTTTTATAATAAAACACTTAAGTTTTGTAATAAATCATGTCAAATTATGAGTTTTAACTATATTAATTTTTTACTATATTTATAATTTTAATCTTAAATAAAAGTAAAATATCTCACACAATTAAATGCTATGGCAACGCCCCACTACAAATTTAAGGAAGGAGAATGTGCTAGCTTTGTAAAACTAACCTAAAACCTAACTTTTTGTAAATTGTGTTTTGAAACGTTGAGCTGTGGTTTTGAGCAATTATTTCTGTTTTTAAAATGGGTAGACTAAGATTTGGAGATTTCGATGATGTAATTCTTTCATCTGTCACGTTCTCAGAATCTTCTCTTGGTCGAGATGGTTTAAAAACTAATTTTTGGAATGCGTTTATTAGCGTATTGTGTTTACTTTATTAGCTGATAAAGGGATATAATGTCTGATGTTCAAGTTGTGGCCTAACACCTTCCCTAATCTTCCACGAAACGCTACTCGATTGAACAACGTAAATAAAGGGAATATTTGGAAGATATGCTAAAAATGATTTTTTAACCAGAAATAGTCAGTTGCGTTTTAGTAAAAAGTTTGAAGAAAGTTATAGATATGGCAAACGAATACTGTAAAGGTTTTTTGAACGAATAATGTACAATATTTTATTTTATACTGTATTGTCGAAATTTATGTTTAGAAATAATAATGCATTTTTAACCGGCTTCGTATGTCTACAAAATAATTAATTGTCTGCTTTGGAAACAGATTTTAAGATTTTTGTTTACTGGTGGAAACATTGTCAGTACTGACAAAAAATTTAACGGAAAACGCAACTGTCCTGTTTTTATTTATGTAAAGGTGAAGTCATTTGAAAATTGGTGTTATATTACAATTATTTTTGGTAAAATTGACGAAATGAAGAAAGATGGTGGAAATCTGATTCTCAAAGAAATTTTGCAAAAATATAATGAGGCTACAGGGCAGCTAGTGCCAAAAAAACGGCAGTGTGAAAATAAATATACAGTGTTAAGTCCGGTAAAAAAAGTTTTACCGGACTAGTATGGTAAAACTTTTTTTACCGGACTACTTTGGTAAAACTTTTTTTACCGGACTAGTTTGGTAAAACTTTTTTTACCGGACTCAATACTGTAAAAGTTTATTTTCCGGACTAAAAACAAGTAATTTAATAGCTTACAGTACAGCATGAGTGGCTAGAGTAATCTGTGTGCCAAATTTAAACGAAATATTTCTTAAAATGTACAAAGAATAACAAGAAAACTAAAAAAAATATTAAAAGTTTAACACTTTGTTTCTCTTTAACGACATATTGGGTCTTTTTTGATGTGTAGTACCTCCACTTGCTTTAGGGCCCACAGGTTATGAAAAACTCTGTTGTATACCCTCGTTTAAGTTAAATTTAAACTGGTAGTCATGTCAAGGTCTTGTTAGAATCTATAAAATAAGGTTTTAAATTAGCCCGGCATTGTATATATCCCAGGCTGATTTCCACATGCAAGGCGCCCAATAGTTTTACGAAACACAATATCTTAAAAACCAATAAAGGTAAGAAAATGTTACATGATGCATAAATAGTAGAAGAGCTGGTAGAGTTCGTATTTGAAGCACTATGAAAAACTTGTACAATGTAGCGGGCTTAAACCGGCAGGAGAGCAGTATTTTTATACAAAAGAAACTATTGTCAAAGAGACAGATCATTTCGCTAGAACACTCTACCTGCCAGGTGATCAAAAACGTAATACATAAGTGCGAGTAAACAGCGTTTGGGTAGTTGAAGTGCAAGAGAGGTATATCGGTCGATGTCTCAGCTGAAAGACGTCACGATTTAAGCTGAAGTAGAAATTAATACTAAATTAATTAAATTAGTCACCAGAGGATACATAAAAAAATGTTTAATTTACTAAATTATATTAAGTATAAAAATATTAAAACAATTTGCTATAAACTTTCGTTATTTATAAGTAAACAGATGATTAAAAATTCAAGTAATTATATCTACTAGAAAATACTCAGTAAAGACCTAACGGGTGCTGTAAGTCACGTGGTTCGTCTTTTAGCTGAGACAGCGGCCAATATACGCTCTCTCTCTTGCACTTCAACGTACCTCCTACCGCATTTGACTTGCACTTACGTATTAGATCACCTGGCAGGTAGAATGTCTCAGCGAAATAATCGTCTCTTTGACAATTGTTCCTTTTATACATAAATATTGATCTGATAAAATCTCAAAGTGCTTCAAAAATATTCTTTTATTTTTTTTTTTGGAAAAATCATTTTTCAAAGATCTAGCAAAATTTTAGACCAGATTAAATATTCTTAATTTGTCATATCCCGATTTGTTTTATATTAAATTTAAAAATTATAAAATTCAGAAAAAAAAATTGCGAATTTAAAAGTTCAGGGGTAGGTTTAGCCCAAGGGTGGGGATTACAGAAGTGTTCGATTTTACTGTTTGTCCCAGATAGTTATTTTGGACATTACCGTTTCCCCAAAAGTAGATTTATTTTTATAAAGTTTTATTAAATATTCTACTTTTAAAAACTAATTTGAATGCACACCTACTATTAGATCTATATTGTATACCATTTGATAAAACTAAGACTTTATCCTGGTAAAACATCACCATTTATAAAGGAGATTTAAAATGCATTTTTTCCATTTAGCTATCAATGTGTTGCTAAAAATAGGTAGTACAATTTAAAATCAGCTAAAATAAAGTTAGATAAATATAATTTGTTATAATACATATTTTTTTATTTATAAATTTCGTTCAAAAAAATAACGAACGATCAATGACCCCTGTCTCTGTAACTTGCACCTACACTAAAAAATAAATAATAAAAACTTAATTCAACTAATGCATAACAAACTAAAAATGCCTAAAAATATAACCAAAAAACACGAAAAAAGCTTTCAAAGCGATGTGAATCACAAATTGTAAACAAAACAACAGGGAAAACGATTACATCAAAAATATTGAAGTGACATTTAAATTTGGCGTATATGGGGTCTAATGGGATCGAACAATCTTATGTAAGTTTACCACCCTTTTGGTTTAGCTCAGCTACCCTTCAGCCAGGTTTTGGTGTTAGATATTATAAAAGAACTATTGTACAAGTTTTCATAGTGTCTCAAATACCTACTCCAACATGTCTACATTTCTACGAGCTCCCGGATTATTACGCCGTTTTCCTTTGTTAAAGTCAGTGCGCAGCGAATGTGTTACTATCCTTTATTAGCGACATGAAAATGGCACAATTGTAAAACTGGCGGGACATAGGATACCATATGTGAAATTCAATATTAAAATTGACACGGTACGTTAACTCCTTCTTTTAAAAAATACGTTTTTTTATCTCTAATTACAGAGTCTTTCAATAAGGACTCAACAGAGCCATATTTGTGGCTTGCTTCATATAAAAAAATATTTTAAATAGCCTCCTGCGAATCCTGAGTCCTAAACAGTAAACCAAGCCTTACTTGTTTTTGGTTGGATGTACCAGATGGCAGGCATGTTTTTGCTGGAAACCTTTCGGAAAGATCTATATAACAAAAATAGAGATATGCTCCCCCTTAAAAGTCAGGAACATCTATTAAATATACAGAATGGGAAAAAATCGAAAAAAAAATATATTTTTTTCTAATTCACTGGCTTATAACTTTGTAAGCATTGAGCACAGAGAAAAATTATAAAAAGAAAAAGTTTCATAATTAATTTTTCCACAAGACAGGTTTGAGATTCCAAGCTTTCAAACGTTTTTTTTTAGAAAAATTGGATCTTTTGGGCGTCCAATTATTTCAATTTATATTTTCACTTATAAACAAATTAAATATCTCCACAAATTCTTGTTAATTTTTTTTACTGAAAATATGGTTTAAAAGTACTAGTAAAGACGCTTCTTTTAATATATAAAAATCGTAAATCAGTCAATTGACTGCCAAGATACAAGCTGCCAAAGTTGATCGCCCTTTACGGAGAATCTATAAATAATAATACATATCCACTTCTTGCACATGGCTTATTTGAAATTATTGTTCTATTTTTTTTTATTTTACTAATTAAATGATTTTAAAGCAAAAAATATGCCTTTTTTATTTCAACAAAAATTGTTTAAACAGATATTGTTCACAACTGAAAGTGGTCATAATTAGTAAAGTCAAAGGCATATTAAAGAAATAAAAAAAACAGACAAACAGATAAAGAATGGTGATTTGGTAAGAAAGGAACAATAACTTGAGCATTGTTTGATTCTATTATGATTCACAACGTGCATAATGATTTTTACAGTTTTCTTATTTGATTTTTCAAGAATTGAAGAAATTGAAATGGGAGATGAAAATTTTAGTTTCACGAATTTATCATATCGGTTCCAACCTGGGATGACATTAATGAGACATTCAAAAAATATATGGTTAGTTGTGGTGTTTAAAAAAATATATGGTTGAGGGTATTTATATTTTTTTAAAATAAGTTTTCTAGTTAAACTTATTAGGTTTGTTCCAACAAGAAATCCGGTATCGTTTCGAAATCGTTTTTGAACTGTTTTTTGGTGCACTTAGACGCATGCGCGGCCTTAAAATAGTTTCGTGACGGTACGAAAAGTACAAACGTTGGATCGTTTTTGCGACTGTCAAATTAAAAGTTTTTGAATTTTTTATTTTAAAAATATAACCCTACTTTTCTACTTATTATTTTTGTGATCAAAGTCAGCAAATATCATTCATAATATCGTCACTCATCTTTAAAGATAATTAAATTTAATGATGTGCTTAGGACGTGTAAAAATTAATGTTTTTGAATAAGTAAACAAGCCAGGAAAGAGAAAATGCTAAAGCACGTTGCACGCTATTCGCTAAATAAAGTTAGGATTATGCAGAAAAATTAAATTAAGTTAAAATAAGTTAAAGTCACACAAGAAAAGATAAACATTATGTGCTCAAATGGTTTTAATTATACACATAAATTAAAAATTAAGTTAAGTTAAAAAGATAAACAACTTTTAACTTTCTTAACTTATTTAAATTTTTTAACCTTATCATAAAATGAAATAAATGTTTTCTTTTTAAATTAATTAAACTCCCACACAATAACATCATAAAATAGGCTTACAGAAACTCGTCTTTCCTATGCGTTATAAAAAAATGTAACAAAATAATATATTTTTTATACAAATATTTATTTAACAAGTTAACAAATTACTGGACAGCTGCCAGAGAGTGCACCAATAAAATACAAATCACGAAAACCCTATTAACAGTGATTTGCCCTATATGCTAAATTTTATTGTTATTTTTAAACTGATTGGTATGTTTTCACACAAATTTCTTAATTTATAATAACATAATTTTTGTTAACTTAAATTAACTTAACTTTTCTGCATAATCCTACCTTAACAGTAAATACATATATGAAGATGAAATATGAAACAATAAACATGAAACAGCTGTTAAAAATCAAAAATCCAGTGCCAAGATGTTCAATGCGCAAGTCAACCCCAACAGTTTTCTATTTAGGCCATGTATCAGAATTACCGTTCTGAAACCGTAACTAAACGATCCCAAGTTTTGTTGGTACACAAACAGGATCGTCCGATAACCATCACGTCTCTGCTGGAACGCACTTTAATCACTGCGCATGAGCGTGATCGTTCGATGACGGTTTTTCGACTTGTTGGAACAAACCTATTATTGTGTTTTAGGTCCATAAAAATAAAATGAGAGGCTTTCAAAAACAAACCAATAATAAATAAGGATTGAATTAAGAAAATGTTCATTTTATGTCATATCTCACTTCTTTTAATTTAAATCATCCAGTATCCTTTCAGATTCTACAGGAAAAAAATATACAAGACGGTTTTTCACATTTTTTATGTGTAATTCGATGAAAGCCACAAAAATGACCTGTTCATACCTCATACAAAAAATACTTTTAAATTTAATAAAAACAACCAATAAATTGTTGCCTTTTTGCAATTATACAAAGTAATACATTTTAAAAATACAAGGTGTTGTATATAATACAAACAATATTATGTATTTAAAAATATGTCTTAAAAAAAATTGGGTCAAAAAACATTGTTTAATTAAAAATTTCACATTTCTAAAAGGAGTAATTTTTTTGACTAAAGCCATTTTTGATGTCATAAAGGTATTACTTTTTTCTTTCATATGGTATACATAGTCTGTATGTACACCCTGGAATATTATAAAAAAAAAACATTCTACAACTTTTTCGAAACAAGTATTTGAATGTTTATTAAGTTAAGCTAAGATAGTTTCAAGCCCGACCTGACATTTGGTAGGATTATTTTCTTAGTATCTAACCCTTAAAAGATACAAGTCAAAGTTTGTGTTTTAAACCTAAATATATCACCACAAAACGTGTATTTTCACACTTAAAAGTTGATATAGAATCAGAAAATAGGCACAAAAATCGTGTATTTTGTGTTGCAGTATTACAGCAGTTCTTGAAATAATGCTGAAATTGACTGGAAGAACTCAAACTGTCGTCTTCTTGACTCTGTACACAGTGAAAACCAAGGGAAAAAAATGTTTTGAATTTTACAGAAAACATTTTTTAAATCCTTTTTAATCTACTGTTATTTGCATTTTTTATTATATTACCTATTCATATTTTTTAACACCCTGTATATCTGACTTTAAATTAAATATCATCAGATTCAGTCTCGTCAAAGCAACAAATTTTGTGGATAACGAATTTCAGCTTTATACCAATCACTGCATCTTCTTTTATAATAACACAAATACACAATTTATCTACTTATTACCTTTATATCCATATCACTAGGAAAATTGTAACAAGTTTCTGCTCCTACTGCATGAATAGGTTCTCTGCTGAAGGTAGGGGGGCCAAACCATGCGTTACATTAGGTAGTTGGGTTAGATCGGGCAGATTCTGAACATGAGATTGCAACTCCTGCCGCACAGTATATATTTTGGATAATGTCTCTTGATATTCCTAGATAAAAATAATGTATTTTTTATATAGAAGGTTCCATTAAAGTACAAAAACTAGTTATTTGAAGATAATCATTTTTGTCCCCTTGGAAAAATTCAATCAAGCATATTTTGGGGTGGTAAATAGCCAAAGCTCTAAACAAAATTATATGTAGTACATACCTCTAAATTTCTTTCTGCCTGTGCCAGTAATTCGTCTTGAGCTTGCAAAAAGTCTCTCATCATAACCGCCACTTTTTTCCGATGCTCCATCTCAGTTGATAGCCTTGTGTTGTACTGACTTAGGAGCAAAACTGCATTGGTGACCTGTGCACTTAGTTTTTCTGCTTGTTCTCTATCTAAAATACATTTTTTGTATTAAAAAACTTTATTTTATTTTTAAGGAAATCTATTTTTACTTATAGTCCAGTAACTGAAGACCTGAAAGTACCCAAAGCTGTAAATAAATCTGTACAGTTTTCATTTGTTGCGCAATTCTTAGGTCTTCACGGATGCTTTCGAACGAGAAAAAGTTTATCACGGTTCCGACGTGGGAACCCACTAAAAATGGCCCCCCAAAGTCCCAAAAATGAGTTTCCCGCGAATATCTGCCTAAATATACGAATTAGAAAATTATTGCTTAAACAAAAAATGAAGAGCACCTTGAAATCTACAAAAATGGTCCTTACCACTTTTTCCGCAACACCAATATTTTCGGCAAAAACGGCCGTCGGAAAACTCATAACATTTCACACTGGATAGATGTGGTAGTAGTAGTTTCTTACTAAAAAATGCAGATGGGTAAAACAATTTTTTTATCAAAACGCAAGAAAGATTGTGCAGGAAAATTTCTGGGATCATTGAACACTTGCTAAGGTCTTATTATAAAAAAGGAATGTCAATAACAAACCATTTCTTATAAAAATATTAATAAATTAATGAGATACTCTCAAAAATATTGTGAAAAAAAAATTTCATCGCTTTTTTCAATATTCTAGAAAAATCAGAATGGACCCAAACTCATATGCAATGGTAGGTACGGATTTTCCCATTCCGATGAACTTTGAATGAATAAAAAATGTACAGGGTGTCCCAAACTGGACGCGTTCTTATGGGAACAACCCTTATTTGAAGGGATAGAAAAAAATTAACCGAGGTGTCCGGAGCTCAAATTTAATGAGAAATCTACTGGCGCTAACAAAACTTTGCTATCTCTTATCGTTTGGCCACTAGAGGGCGTTTCTCGAATTTCGTCTATTTTTTAAATGCCCCAGAACTTTCTTATTAATAAAGATAATTAATTTTGATAAAAACTTTCTTAAGGCACTTTTTTTCGTAGAATTCATTGCGATAGGCAAATTTTTTACAGGGCGTTTAGATTTTCGTGCACTACCCCAAAATCAATTTTTTTATATGGACCACCCTATATATTATAAGATTTTTGAAAAGCTGGTAAAATTTCCTAAATTTTGATGTATCACTTATTATGTTTATCTTAAAAACCATTAGCAGTATTACGATTTAAAAATTAAAATAATGTGCCTACAGAAATTAACATTGCCATGACTAATAAAATGACATAGGATGCTAACATGTTATGATTAAAGCCACATATTTAAAGTTGCTACGTAAAAAAGCAGTAGGCCGTGCATATGATTTTTTTGTTTTAATATTTTAACAGCTTCTGAATAGTTGAGAATTGACAGTGGAACCTGATATTGTTAAATATTTTGGTATTTTTAGTAGAAAAAAAGTAATTTAAATAAGTTTTTAAGAAAGGTTTTTGAAAAGTGTTAAAAAATGTATGAAAATTTTTAAAAGTTTAACATGCTTGAATGTTACATAGAAAGCAACAAAAATGCTCAGGCGGCAAGAAACTTGTATTTTCAAAGATATCCCGAACGGCAGCAACCATCCAGGGATGTATTTGCTAGACTTGCCCATAATCTTTAAAATTTTGGCTCTTTTAACAAACCAAGAGCAAATTATGCTCAAAATCAAGAAATTCAAAACGAAAATGAAGTAAAAACTCTAACCGTATTGGGCACTTTATATGAAAATAATGGTACAACTTCCACGAGAAAACTTGAAGCAGAGACTGGCATATCCAGAAGCAAAAACTACAGGATTTTGAAAAAAAAAACAAATTTAAGCCTTATCAAACCTGCAAAATCCATCATCTTCTCCCTGGGGATTTTGATCGCAGAACTCGTTTTTGTAAGTGGTTTTTAAATAAAATACAAAATGAACCAAATTTTGCTTTATATTGTATTTGGTCTGACGAGGCTTCGATTAGTAGTGCGGGCATATTTAATCGATCTAATGATTACACTTGGTCCGAAGAAAATCCCCATGCGACTGTCCAAAACAGACAACAAGGAAGATTTAGCTTTAATGTGTGGGTGGGAATTTTTAAAGGACAATTCATTGGACCCTACATGTATGATGAACCGCTAAATTCTAGACAATATTTGGATATTTTAAGGAACCAGGTTAAACCATTCTTGGAAGATATTCCCATAAATCTGATACCCAGAGTCTTCTTCCAGCATGATGGTGCCCCTGCGTATTGTGCAAGGACCTCTCTTAGATTTTTTCCTTTGGGGTAGAATTAGAGACCTTAATTATAAAAACAATAATTTTAATAGCCGGGAAGAATTAGAAAGGGCGTTGCGAGATGCATTTAACCGAGTTCAAAATATAGAACTTATTAATGCAGTTAATGCTGTTAAAAAAAGATGTAGAATTTGCGTACAACAAAATGGGAGACAATTTGAACATTTGTTAACATAATTTTATTTTATTTTTGTTTATTTATTATCGTTAATTAAATTCCATAAAATTTTATATTAGGATTAGGTAGAGTTATGTTTTTTTGTTAATATTGTTGGTTTGTTGTTGTTTGTGATTTAAATAATTATTAATTTAATATATTAACTATGAGTAATCTTATCATAAAACTTTAGATATGTTGTTTTTTAGTCATGGCAATGTTGATTTCTGTAGGCACATTATTTTAATTTTTAAATCGTAATACTGCTAATGGTTTTTAAGATAAACATAACAAGTGATACATTAAAATTTAGGAAATTTCATCAGCTTTTCAAAAATTTTATAATATATCCAGCCCGCTTATAAGAGAATCCCATAAAGATCAGCGGCATTCTAGCGGTAGAGTGGCAGCAGAAATGACGGGACTTTTGGGTCCCGTTATCTCGAAAACTATCGATTTTTCGAAAAAAATTATAAGGACCATTTTTGTAGATTTCAAGGCGATCTTCATTTTTTGTCTAAACAAAAATTCTCCAATTCGCATATTTTCAGCCCTTTCCCACCTGTTAATGTTGATAAACTTTTTTTTGCTCAAAAGCTTTCCTGAAGACCTAAGAATTGCGCCACAAGGAAAAACTGTACAGGTTTATTTACAGCTTTGTCCCTTCATTTATTGGACTATTAGTTTCCATTTTTAAATTCTGAAAATACAGCCAACCAGAACTTACCCTCTATTTTTGCAATGACTGAAACTTCAGAAAGTTCCTTGGGCACGTTTGCTATTTTTTCTCTAACTTTTTCATCTGATGAGGCTATATTGAGTTCTAAGTCTTGAATTGCTTTAATTAATTCCTCTGGTTCAGGAGGATCACCGGGAGGTGTATGAGGACTTAAGTGAACATGGGTCTCAATTGTTCCATCCACCTAAAAAAAAATTACATATAAATGTAAGTTTATCTACCAAAAAAAATATTTACTTCTATATCTTATTACTTAAAAATGAAAACTTTAATTCTTAACATGGTAACAATGCCAGATACAGTTTTCTGGTATTTTATTGTTTGTCTATATATACTCACTGATTTTGGACATGAGTTACTGTACTTCAAAGTCACACCCAAAATTGATTGGAATTTTTCTACATATTTTTGAAAAAAAAAACTAATATGGATATAGAACTATAAATAATTCATAAATTAAAAAATACGAGATAATATGTAAGTCAAAATGATATAAAACTTTAAAGAATCTAGACAAAACCATATTTGGCATAACTACCCTTAACCCTAGAACTACCAACCGGGGTAGATATCTACCGCAGGTAAATTTTGATAAGTAAATTATAATGAGTAAAATTGTAACTGTACTTTTAAATATTTTTTTATCTGTTATATATATATTTTTTTAATTTTTCCATGAGAGAAACAGAAATAAATTCTTGAAAACCAATATTTTATGGATATTTGTTTGATTTCTGTATTGGTTAAAATCTTAATTTGTTTGAAATCCCGTTGGAAACTTAAAAAACAGTTATTTAGAAAAAAAGTTAAAAATTTTTGATTCTTTAATAATGGTTTGATTCAATTTTTAACCAACTAAATCTTGATAAAATTGAATCTGCTCTTCATCATTCTCTTGGGCATAAAAAAACGAAAAAAGTTGAGTACTCATAAGTCAGATTACTGCTTTTAGAATGATTTTAAGAAAAAAATCACATGGGGTAAATATTTACCCCAGTTTGTATTTACAGGTAAAAAAATGGGTTTGAAGTTCTAGCGTTAATATTAATAGTTAGACAGTTATAGACCTATAAGTCTATTACCAGGATTTTCAAAAATATTTGAATTAGCAATAGCAAAGAGGTTAATTAATTTTATGAATTTGTGTAAACTATTTAAAAGTCAACATGGGTATTTAAAAGGAAAATCCACACAAACCGCAATTTTTGAATTTATAAAAACAATAATTAGATGTTTTGAGAAAGGACATATGACCTTTGGAATTTTCATTGACTTAAGTAAGGTATGACTGTCTAAATAGAAAGCTACTTCTTAAAAAAATGGAACATTATGGAATAGGGGGAAATGCCTTACAATGGTTTTCTTCTTATTTAAGAAACAGAAAACAAGTGGTAGGCATTAAGACGTGGAAAGTGTCATTGGGACTTCTTGTCAAACAAATCAGGAATTCCACAAGGAAGCATCTTAGGACCAATATTGTTTATCGTGTTCCCAAGCCTGTACTCCGTGAAATAAAGAAAATCAAACAATCATTGGTTTTGCAGCGATACAAATTTAATAATGGAACAAAATATAGCTGAGTTAAGAACTGATAGCCAAAATTTACTAAGAAAAGTTCGGAATGGTTCATAAAAAATGATTTGATATTAAATTCTAAAAAAACAAATATTATATTCTTTCGAACAAAACAATCTAAAACAGAAAAAATGGATTTTTTTGAAGTTAATAATCGGGATAAAATTGAAGTATCAGAAAATTCTAAATTTTGGGAATTTATCTGAATGAGTTCTTAGACTGGTCTTATCCCTTATAATTTAATAAAAAAACTTAATTCAATTTGCTATGGATTGCGAGTCATTGGGGAATATATGAACAATCAAACACTTCAAAAAGTATACCTGGCAAATTTTGAATCAGTTCTTAAGTATGGAATAATATTTTGGGGTAGAGATACAGTTCAAAATACTTTTGTTGTTCAAAAAAGAGCAGAATAAGACAAAAATGGGCTTTATTGATTCTTGCAGGTCAGTTTTTAAAAGTTTAGGGATAATGACTGTTTATGCAATTTATGTTTATGAATGTTTAATGTTTTTCTTTAAAAAAAGTCTATTTGGGATTGAAGTATTCCAAATTATAATACAAGAGTAGAAAATTAAATTATCCAATGCACCACTTCAAAAATTAAAAGATGTCCCCAATATATGTGTATTAAATTGTTTAATAAATTACCTACGTTAAAAGACTGGAAAGTGAGAGACTATTTAAAAAAAGTTAAAAAATTGTTAGTACAGCTAGAACCATACCATATAGATGATTATTTAAACATGTAACTGTTAGTCTTGTGTGTGGTATTTTTGAAATTTATAATGTATTCTTTTTGTTTTTAATTGATGTTATTTACTTTGTTATCTTGTAGCAATTTTGAAATAAAAAGATTATTAATAAAGAATGAATCATACCTCCACAGTTACTTCTTTATCCCTCTTTTTGGAAGAATCACTACTTTTCAATCTTTTCACAGGTGGTTCATCTTTACCTAAAACTGTAAAAAAGGTTCTGAGGTTTATTTAAAAAAAAAAAAAAAAATCTATTACCAAAGATAATCTAATAAATGTTAAAATTACCACACTTAATTAACTATTTAAATAATCACACTAAAGGGAGCCACGGTACATGCATACTTAGGTTTAAAGCCTACCTGGTCTGTCCCAAGATAAGAAAGAGTGTTACAATAGAACATCCTTTTACCTATAAATTTAATATATTAAATGAAACTTACCCATAGATGATTTAAATTCCATAATAAGAACTGAATTGTATATTCCCCTTTCTTGCCAAATGGAGCATAATCTATCAAGTTTATTTTTGGTCTTTTCATCGCATTTAATGTGTTCAAATGCCCTCTTGAGAACTGTACCGAATTCCTGGCAATATTCAGGCCCTTTTTTCCTACTATTTTGTATAACATCGTTAGCTAAATACATAAATGTCAGCACTCGATTTTCTTTGCCTACAAACATTATTATTTTATTCATCAGTTTAGGCTTATGAATCCATTAAATTAAAACTAGTATTTTTTTCTGATGTAACCGACCAAAATCATAACAAAGATAAGTGACTGACTTGCAAACACTTAATAGCTACATGTAAATAAGGATAGAATTTAAATACCATTACAATGCACTGATATACTTACATTTTAGTAGTTCTCGTAGCCAGATCTTTACTGCACTAGTATAGTGTTTACGGTGATGGATAAGCCATAAGGAAAGTGTCTGTATGCTCTGTGAAGAGGCGTTTAACTCCGATAACTTTTTGATAAACGCTGATTCCGTAAAACCACCCGACATTACGAGTTTTTTAGGTGTTCAAACTTCTTTAAACATAAACAGAACCATCAAACAACATAACCTATCTTCGGAAGCGATGGTGTTATTTAATTTTTGGTCTATAAGCTCAAATTACGAATATCTTACAACGAAGAATATGTACGATTTTTAAACAGGAAAATGGTTAAAACCTTACAGAGACACAGAAAAAATTCTTTAGAATAATCTTGACTCTTGGTACTATAATAAGATACGGCAATCGAATATTTAACGAAACTAGTTATAAATCCATTGTTTTGGGTCTTCGACAAATACCTACATAGAGGCAGGCTTGCTGCTTGGCCGTGTAGACAAGCGAGCGAGACAAAAAAAAATAAGTCTACCATATTTTCCTATTTCTCCACGTGCTAATTGGTTTTATATACCCTCTGTACTAACCAATCGGCGGAGCGAAAAAGATTCTTTTTTAGGCACTCTTTTTTGCACGGCCCA
>JAHBCN010015802.1:0-20333 GCA_019359885.1 Listronotus oregonensis
TTTGTTTACATACTATATTTAATAGAAAATAATTTTTATCCGGTTGGCAGATCGGTAAAGATCGCCTCTAATTCGGATTCCATACTATTAATTTGTATAAAGCTTAAATACTTGGAGTTTTAGAGCGAAAGAAATATCTTTGCAAGCAACCGTTCTACATTTAAGATACTCTGTATAGGAATAAAAGTGTGAACAAAGTGGAAAGTTCAGAACTTCTTCAGTTGGACTGTAGAGTGATGCACGAGTGTGCTCTTTTTATACTGAAAGGAAACAAATTATACCGTTTAGTTTTTAGTTCTTTTTAGCATATACTTTTTAATAATCATTACTTTAAAACTTGTCTGCCTTGTGTTACCTTAAGATTGTATTAATAACGGTTTATACGTTGCTAAACTAATAAAAACCAGCTAGATTTTTTTCATTCTTTTATTCTAGTATTACTGCCGGTTCAAATTGTACTCTGACCATGTCAAAATTTTAAATACAAAACTAAAAACTGACTGTTTTTAGACCTGAGTTTTTGGAGAGGGCTACGAAAAGACGATATTCTCCTGTAACAGGTAAAATGGAGCCCTTTGTTCCGAAAAAACAAGCAGTATGTAGATATACAATAACATTAGTGTCTATTGCCCTTTTGGTAAGTAAGGCTGTAAAGCCATTATAAAGCCAAAAGCAAAAGAAAATGTAGTATGAAAACTTTGTTAAATTTATTAATGGTTTTATCATAAATAATAATTCTGGTTATATAATAATTAAAACAGAAATGTTATGTTTAATAAAAAAGTTAAAAATGTTTACTTAAAAAAACTATTGGACTTCAAGAGCAATGTCTATTTTATGGTCTATATCTTCATTTATTTTCTCCTCAGGTATTTTAAGGTTTCTTGCAACTTAACAATTAACTTCTGCTTAGTCTTTATAAGTACTCATTATTAAGTACCAAATTTTCTGGAACATTTACAAGCTATCTGGCTGGCTGGTAGAAATGGATTTTATTTAACTCCTTTTCATTGCTGTGCTTAAAAATTATTATAACTGAACTATGTCTGATTATAAATATTATGCTAAAGTTTTTTTTTGTATTTTCTTTTTATAAAAAATAAAAAAAAATTGATATAAAAGAAAAATCAATAAAAGTTGCAAAATTCAAAAATTCTATCTCTGTCCATTTAAAAAAAATCTCTAAGCAACGTTCATTTTAAAAGTTGTGATGTTAGCTTTCTTTTTTTGTAAAACAATGCCTTACCTACCCTGCCTCTAAAAAAAGTTTTGAACCAAAATAAAAAAAAAAACGAAAAATGCTATTTACATATTTTGCAATATTTTTTACTTTAAAAGGTGCCATTCCGATAAGAAATTTGATTAATTCAAAAAAAGCTCGTTTTACGTTTTTGCTAAAAATGCATGGATTTCAAGTTAATTTAGAATTTTTAAAATAATCATCACTTTGTTTTTTTTTACTATTTAGTCACCCAGAAACCATAATTAACCATAAAATTATTTTTAAATATTTGTTCCTTATTATCCCTTTTATTGTCTGCATAGTCAAAAGCCTAATATATGAATATTGAATATTTTTTGAAATTGAATTGTTTGAATTAAAATTAATACATAGGGTGTTTTAAATTATCTTTTTGCTGCAAACAAAAGGTTAAATTTAAATATTGTTTAAATTTAGTTAAGGTACTAATTATTTGTTATTTTCTTTTTAGTTACTAATTATGATTTTAGCAACTTTTGGCGTAATGGTTTACAGGGTGACAGTAAATTCCCTATTAGCACAAACAGCAAAATCGGAATTAATATCAAAAAAATTATATAGGGGACTTATTGCCTCTATGACAGGAGGACTTATGTCTGGTTTTTTTATTTTCATTTTTAAAAGTGTAAGTATTCTTAATTATCTTTTATAATTAAGATACACACCTCGTTCATTTTTTCGTTTGCTTAAGCCTCTAAGTTAAACTCTTTATGCATCAACTTTTTGGGGTGAGCATAAAACATGAAATGACTTAGAGAAACATTAATTAACAGGTTGTAAACTATTTTTTATATAGTTGTATCATTTTTATAATGAAAATTCGGCGCTCTTTGAAAAGAAAAAAAAACATAAAAAATAGCAAAACATATTTGGTTTGAACTGCGGCTGCCTTTGCTTTTCACAATGTGCCGCTTCCCGCATGTGTCTGTAATAATAAACCATATTATAAAAAACAAAGGCGACCAACAATAAAAATTAAACCTTTTTGCTCCTTTTTATGTTTTTTTTTCAAAGGGCACCGAATTTTCATTTTAAAAATGATCCAACTACACCGCCTATTACTTTAAAAATCGTATGTTTATTAGAAAAAAATATCGGCATGTCAAAGTTGGTAGCAGTAGACCAAATTGTAAGAATACTTCCAAAAAGAACTAAGTATTATATTTATAAGAAAGTCTGCATAAGATCGGTTCTTAGCCGCGAAGATGGGTAAACTTAATTAAATACTAAGAACATTTTAAAAATCTTTACTTTTTTAGCATTAATTGTTTATCAAATATGTAATATTAATTATAAGAAAATGTGGCGTTTTTGTGAACTAAGCCACTGTTTCTGGATAGTTCAGTACACAGAGTAAAACAAGTCAAGAAACTGCTTTAGACCATTCAATTAGTTTTCTAGCATTGTCATGCAAAGAAATGTTAGAGATTCAACGTTTGGAAGATATACTTTTTATAAACTATATATTTTAGTTATTTTTTTGTTACTACTAAAGTATCCTTGCCACCCAGACGTGGTGGCTGGTGGCACTACCGCGTTGTCCAAAGGTACTGTGAAAATTCAATATCCGCAGGTTTTGGTACTTAAACAACCTTGCCAGAACTGGGAAAAGATTAGTTAAACATCCAAAGACCCAGCACCCACGGTACCTAGTACTTAGGCTTTATACGACCCTTTGTGGTATGCCATAGAGATAACATACAAAAGGTGGTAAACATACAGAGCTATACAAAGAAATTTTTACTTAAAGTATGTTGAGTATTTTTTACGTCATAACACAGACCATGATAAGATTTCTATTCGCTACATTGTTAAAAATGGTAGATAGCAACTTTTAACATTTACACAGGGCCGTATTTAGGCGGTGGCGAGATGGGCGCCCGCCAAGGGCGCAGATACCTGGGGGCGCAAAATGGGCTATGAATTTTTTTTATCAGTTGTCACACCGAAATCATATTATTATTATTTTTTATTGACAAAATTTATCAAATAAATAAATTATGACAGAACAATTTTATAACAAATTTTTAACTTATATACTTAATGTAATTAGTTTTAATATATTAAGACTAAAAAAATTCATGAATTATTAATAAAATATCAATTTATCCCGACACCTACAGCAAAAGTGTAACTTTTTGAATTTTTTAATATTAAAGCTGCGGATATATTGGTATTTTATAAATGGGGGGCAGCACAAGAGTTGTAATTAAAAAAATGTGACTGATCAAAAGTATTACTAATTTAATTTTGTAATTTTTTAATCCTCAAAAATCCACCCCTTACAACATTACAATGCAAAATATAGTACATAACCGCGAAGTTTTTTAAAAAATACATCGAATCGCATAAAAAGTTGAAATTAAGTTCGACTAGCCCTTAAAGTGAGCGCTTTTTATTTTTTAGGGCGTGAAAACTACCCCTTATTACTGAAACCTTTAAAACTTACTTTACTTTTATATTAAAGCTTAAATCAAGTAAAACTTGGCTTAAATAAGTTGAGCAACCTCTATTATGGATTATTGAAAAAAAAATATATGTAATGAATAAAAAAGAAAAAATACGTACAGTTACATTAAAAAATGTATTGAAATGAAAAGATATTTACAAAAATATGTATTTGTTCTTTTAGAGTGCTCCAAAAAATTGTTTTTTAAGAGCTGTAGGGTCCGATATATTAAAACTGTTTAAATCCTTACTTTTTAAAAGGGTGAGTTTAAATGGCTAAAACAAGGTAGTGCTCGTCTATATATATACACGCGTTTTAAACGTTTATATCTCACTTAATTTCCGTCATAAAGTAAATTTTAAAAAAGCTAAATGTTTGTATTCAAAAAGCTACAATTTGACACCTTAGTAATTTTTACCAAAGAATATTATAGTTCCACTATAGTATCAATCTTTGAAGAAACAGGTCATTTCCCTTGATTATAATTCTCAAAATCTATCAAGTGATTTTCACTTGCAGCTCCATTTTTTTCAAAATTAAGCAATTTAAATGGGTTAAAATTTTGGGATGTATTTATAATACATAGCTAAAGAAAATTGAAAACGGGCTACGACGACTCATTTTAATTGGGGTGGTAATTAGGAGTTTTCGAATATTTTTGCAGTCAAAGATTTTGGTCTAACCTTATTTTAATCATAACTCATTCAATTTTTATGATAAATATTTTTTTAAAAAAAGAAAGGTCTTTGCAAATGCTTTAAAAAAGTTATTATTAGTTTGCCTAAAAAATACGTAGATTTTTCGTTATTTGCCTTTAAAACTCTGACATTTTGTATTTGATCAATAACAGCTAACCACAACTAACCACTACTTGTATGTATTGGTCCTACAGCAATTATGAAAAAAACCTTTATTTTTTAAAAGCTACAATATTGTTATTTACAGTTTTTTTGATAAAACCCTTACTTATCGAGTTATTTGCAAAAAACCGATTAAATACGTTGATTTTATCGACAAAAAAATCCGACTTTCGATCCCGAATAACTCGAAAAGTATGCATTTTACAAAAAAAAATACATTTTTTCTTAGAAATAATTTTTCTATCGATTCCTGTGGTCAAAATATAAAATAGAATTTTCACCCTCGAGATGGTTTGAAAACCACCCCCAAATTAAAGGCGCCCTTCAGCATTATATACATTTTGATCCTTGTACTATTTTCAAAACTTCAAGTCATTCTAGGCATTTTAAAAAAATGCTAGGCAAAATGGTTCGTTTCCTGGATTATTATTCTAAGTTTAATCATCCGCAAATAAGGATGTATTGTTAATTTACATTCCACTTCTTTCAGTCAGATACAAACAGTTGTTTTATGAAAATCACGTATCTTTTAAATAGGGGGTTAATATTTTCATATAAAAAAAATATAGAATTTGACACAAATTTCACCACAAAATTGGTATTTTAAAGAAACGAAATTCTCGGTTCAAAAAACTTTAAACTTACAGTTTGCACTTTTATTTTGTAAAATTTTCGGGATTTAACCCCCGGAACCCCTGTTTTCGTTAAGGGGTATTCCATACTCCCCAAATCCCCCGGTGTGTGGGGAGAGGGGCGCAAATGTTAAGCCCCGCCAAGGGCGCAGCGGTAGCTAGATACGGCCCTGCATTTACAGATTATTTTTGATAACAGTCATTCACCAACTTAAACAGTTACGTTTACACAAATTTATTTGTTGGAAACCATGTTTTAGATTTATGAAAAAATAGCATTAGGTTTAACTAACTTGGAGAATCACAGGACATGGAGTGGATATAGCAATGCGTATATTTACAAGAGTTTTGCTTTAGCTTTTGCTAATAACTATGCTGCTGTGTTTTATATCGCGTTGTTTAAGGTAAGAATTATTTTACACACCTTTAATATGCAACGTAAAGGAAATTTTAAATTTTTAGGGCAAGTTTTTTACTTATCCAGGAGATCTTCGGTTATTTTCCTACTTAGGTGGTTTAAACACGGATGTATGTGACCCGACGGGGTGTATTGTCGATCTATCTATTTTAATAATTATTATTATGAGTCTTAAAGCATTTGCTAATAATGTAACTCAGGTGTTAATGCCGTAAGTATAAAAACAATATCTATCTTGTTTACTTAAGTTTTTTGGACTGATTTAAGCTTTATCCAAAAGTCAATTTGATTGCCCAGGAAGATCAAAACTGCTTTGTGTACCTCATTAAACATGAAACAACAAAAAATTTATAACAGTGACTTTAAAAAAAATCTGTTTAGATGGCAATGAATCTTCAATGGTTAGGTTTTTGTTGTTGACCATACTTGCAGTTAAATATAGCCATCGGTCCCTGCTTTAAATTTTCAAATATTAAATACTCCTCTGAAACTTAATGGATATATTCATTTTGACGTAACCAACAACTGTTTTTCTTCGAAAATTGTAAGAATTGAGGGACTTTTGATATGGCATGCGCAAAAGACCCTTGATTTTTTCAGGCCAGTATAATCATAGCATTTTATTTATCTAGCTACTGTGCAAAGATCAGCCGGTTATTTAATTAAGCCATTAATTTTTTTTTACAGTTTAACAACAGCTTAATGACTAGTGTTGTAGAGTAAAATAAGTTTAATTTTTGTTTGATGCATTGTATATCGTGTTATTTTTAAATTTTAATATATGTTTTTTTAAATTCCGTATTTTGCATTTTTAGGTATTAAAATAACGGCAATGTAGGTACAATAGTTTTGCATTTTATTTTACACATACTTTTGCATTTAGTATTATTATTTTCTTTTTTCATTTTTGACATTTGTTTCTAAATATGGGTACGTTGTTTAATAATTGGACAAAATCACAAGATCAGAAGATATTTTAACAGTCATAGCCACGCGACCGTCTTTATCGCTGAGTCTAGCGTGAAAAAAGCAGGGTAATATGTTTAAAATAATTACCGTACCATCCAAACAGAAGTACAAAATATAAATAAAGGCTAATTTTACGAATATATTTTTTTTAATGTTATTACACAAGTAGGCGTCGGCGTCCGCCCATGTAAATTTTAAGGGGGTCAATTCGTTTAACGCACGTATTTAATTGACTAAAACAATGCATTTAAAACAGAAAAATAGAACGCGACCTTTTTCATGAAACACATTTCAACACGATAAAAATGTTTTACGCACATGAATCATACTCGTTTCATTAGTGAGAGGACTTTTTCAGGTTTCATGCTTCATGTTTCAGGTTTCATGTTTTTTTGATGTGCGGCCTCCCTAATGTGTACACTTGTTTTTCTAGTTGAATCATAAAACAATTCTGATATGCCACTATCAAATACCACAGTCCGCATTTTTTTAAACCTACTTGTGTTGCAGATTCAATTGGTATAAAATCTGCAATATCATTTATATATTAATATGAGCTTTAATTATTGAGTGTGTTTAAAGTTTAAATACAAATTATGAAATGTACTGTTTTGAAACTGGTAATATTATTTTATAAAAAGGTTTTTTCTGCCTTCGCTTAATACATTTTGATTGTAAAATCTTGGTTAGTTGTTAGGAATCTTATGGAAGGACATGCAAATCCTATAAATTATCGTATCGGATTATCACTTGATAGTTAGCAAACTCATTGTAAAGCAAATAGTTGAGATTTATAATTAAATAAATATCATATATTATAACTGAATTAATTTTGCAAACCTTTATCTTTATTTATTTATTTATTATTTTTCTAATTTCTATTTCAAAGCATTCTCATTATCTTAAAATTAAATTCTAAAGAGATTTTTAAAATAACTTTTTTAGATATTATGCCAACTAACTACACTTTTTAATATTTTAATTTCATTTTTATAATTTTTCTCCAATCATCAGCAAGGTTACTGGATAAGCCAAGGCGATTGCCAGATAAACTTTTTTAATAGTTTAAAGAATATTGTTTTACATATTTGTCCAACTTTTTGGCGGTCACTGTATAAGTCATTTTTTTAATGAGATACTCTACATTTTTATGTACATTTTGGTTTATTCCTGTGTACTTTATTGAATCTAAAAAACAATTAAAAAATCAGACTACGATTTTCCCGGTATGGTATGACGTAACTTTCCTTCTATGTATTTTTTGCAAATATTCTGACTTATTAAGCCAAATATAGACAAACTATGCCATAGGCATTTTTTTTTTTAATTGACTACCCTAAATGTTTGGAAATATGTTAACAAAGCGACATCTATTAACTTTTATTTGTGTCTTAAACAAGGAAGTTTAAAGGTGTATGGAAGCCCAATGCTATAGCCTATTCGATCAAAAAATGTCCATTTCAGTATGAAAATAACTGTCAGAGTTGTCCCCGCCGATTCTGCGCAATAACAAAATTCCACGAAATAATTTAATGTGTTCCCTACTTACACACTGATAAATCAGTGTGTAGTTAAGCAACACATTATACTTTTATGAAAGCCGTAGTACCGTTTTTGGTCTTAGGTTGTCTAAGGTTTTTGGTGAAAGGGCGCGCGCGGCGCGTATGAAACTATATCCGCGCTGTACCGTCTATCGTCGTCGTTTCATCATTCGTCATTTTCGTTGTGGTTTGTGCCCTTTGCGCCGTATTAGTTTCGATTGTTTTGCTTTGTGTGAGTTTTTTGGATTGATAAAAACCTTAATTTAGTGATTAGTATTTATTAAATTGTGACTATAATTGTGTGCTTATTGTTTGTTACTTATAATATCGTAACAAAATGATTAGAGGTTGTATGGTTTTGTCTTGCAAATCCAAGGGTAACATACCCGGCATTTTTTACTTTAGGTAAGTATTTCTTATATTTAAATTAGGTGCTTCTTATGAGACGTAACGTAAGGTAACCAAAAAAATAATAATATATCAATTATAAATAATAGAATAATGAAAATTTCATAGGTAATAGCAGTGAAAAAACTAAGGCAATCTTAACTATCTTTTTGATGATTTCCACAATGTTTGTGTATTTCTGTGGATTATTAAAAAAAAATAAGGTTTACATTTAGGTACTTTTATTATTTCATTTAATAATTTAGTACATTCTTTTAAAGGATCAAAATTAGTTAATTACTGGCCAGACCAGGCAAATTTTAATATATATATATATATATATATATATATATATATATATATATATATATATATATATATATATATATATATATATATATATATATATATATATATATATATATATATATATATATATATATATATATATATATATATATATATATATATATATATATATATATATATATATATATATATGTATATATATATATGTTGCCATATATATATATATATATATATATATATATATATATACAGGGTAAGTCTATGAAGTGGGACTACCCCGTTTATTGCATTTAAATATTGAAATTGGGTCGATAAAAAACTAATTTTATATTCGTTTCCTAAAAATATTTTCAATGCAGATATTTTGCTGTAATCTCCTATCTTCTCCATTTTTGTAAAACAATGTTATGTTTGCTGTCGCGATACAGGGTGTATCAAAAAAGTCCGTAGAACAAAAACAAAGTTGCTATTTTTTCTAAATGACTCAAACACACTACATACATTTTCTTGTTACATTTTTGTTTTCTGCATAAAATCAGACGCTCTAGATATTTTTTATTCAGCATATCATATCCGTATGTTCAACTGTTTAAATACAAATTTAGAAGTTCCCAACAGAAAATCCACTTTATGCATCATTTTCTTCCCATTGTTGTTTAACGTTTCTATGGAAGTTTCAGTCGTTCTCCTCCCAGTTTTTTGAGAGTTGCATAGTAACCACGCTATATAAGTTACAGAGATTTAATAAAAATGTCATATTGACAGTTTTATTAATCTGAAAAATCGTTTTAATCGTTTTTTTCTTGTTTAAGGTTTTACCTATTTCTACTCTCATCATGTGATATCTAATTACCTATTAATTATTACTATGGGTGTTTTGTCACCATCTACTAAAACCATAGAAACGTAAAACAACATTGAGAGATGAGCGGATTTTTTTATTCCAAATTCGTATTTAAATGAGAATATCTCGTAAACAATTGAATATAGGGATATGATATGTTAGATAAAAAATATCTAGAATTTTATGATAATTGGACTTTTTTTTTAAAATGTAACAAAAAATATAGGCTGAGTCATTTAAAAAAACCATTAAAAATTTTGCTGATTCATCCTTGTACGGTCTTTTGATACACCCTGTATAAACCATAACGTTGTCTCGCAAAATATAGAGCAGCAAAAATACCATATTATTTTCCTTTGTATTAAACATTTTTCTGAAAAATCCAATTTGAATACAAATTGAAAGCAATAAATGGGGGGGTCCCACTTCACAGATTTCCTTACCCTTAAAGAGGTATGATAACCATATATATATATATATATATATATATATATATATATATATATATATATATATATATATATATATATATATATATATATATATATATATATATATATATATATATATATATATATATATATATATATATACACGTTTGGAGTGTTGAATCTTACGGATTGAATTTTAATGTATTAGACACTAATAGATAGCATGCAGTAGACAGAGAACGACTGCATCGGTAACACTCCCACCGATAGCGACGCCGATTCCCGTCGTACGACAACATGACAATAATAAAATTCAAATTAAACAATGTGATATGAATTGTGGAGCGAAATTTGATTAAATCGCTCTACTATTTTTTACCTAGTCTCCTTTTGGGGACCTTACATTTATCAGCTGCGCAAAATTGTTTTATCATATTCGAAATTTTTCAAGCGCCGAACGTGTATATATATATATATATATATATATATATATATATATATATATATATATATATATATATATATATATATATATATATATATATATATATATATATATATATATATATATATAGGTCCCTCTAATTGAATGAAAGGAAGTACAATTTTATGTTAAAGTTCCTTTTTGCTTTTTCTGTATTTGTTTAAAAAGAAATTAGATTTTTGGTTTCTTAAACACTCATTATCAACTTTTTAAGCTCGACATACTGTAGACACATAATATTTAACGGATACTGTTACAATGGATACCTAGGTACCAAAGGTTATTAAACATTTTTAACCACTGTTATTCTGTCTCATGAATGTTTGTTATTAGTGAAAAGTATATGCCTAAAAAGCAGTTATAAAAATTTTCACTTTTTAATGTACAACCAGAATCTTAGGATTAGATTAAACTCATTTACACTTTATTGCCCTTTTTTATCACAAAATTGGTGAGAAGTAAATGAAACTATCATACAATGTTTGAAATTTATTTTAAAAAATCGTGCTTTTATTTATTTTCAAAGATTTTTGGTAAAAATACAAAACTTACAAAAATATCGACCATTTAAATAGAAGGTTTCTTTCCATATTATATCAAATGATATAAAATCCAATATTACACAATAATTTTAAATATTCTATGGTAGTATCGTTTAAAAACCAACAATTTTGTGCAAAAAATAAAAAAAAAAACAGTGAATGCTTGAATTTAGCATTTGATGATGTCAACTTTATAGGTAGTAACAAAGAATTATGAAAGTCCGGCTCTGACCTACTATTCATTGAGCTCCGCGGGGCCCACCCCCCTATTCCCGCTGCCCTGCACGCCTGGACAATTTTGTTCTACAGTATTGGGCTTCCATACACCTCTAAACTTCCTTGGTCTTAAATGACTCAAATTTAAAATTTAATGATATATCCTTAGTCAAAATAACTTTTTTAATAACACTTATTTGTATTTTTTAAAATTACCTAAAAGATCTAAAATATTGCCCGTCCAAAAGTGCCGTAGGATATATCGAATTTTTTTAAAAGAATATTTTACTTTTAGAACGTTCCAACGCTATCAAAAAATCACTTGTTTTAATAGACATAGTCCCACATGGCGTAATCATTTTTGTTGGTATATATATATATATATATATATATATATATATATATATATATATATATATATATATATATATATATATATATATATATATATATATATATATATATATATTAGATGTTAAGTTTTATTCACTTGGGATTTTTAGTATCAATTCAAAACTTTTATGTTTTTTTTCAGTTTATTGATGTTTTGAAGGCTTCGATTTTTCAATCAACAACTATAACAAAAGATAACAATAATCAGAAGTCTCTCCTCAATTAATGGCAATCTCCACTGATTATTGTTATCTTTTGTTATAGTTGTTATTTTGAAAAAGGCTCGGGAAATCCAGCCGAAACGTCAATAAACGAAACAAAAACATAAAAGTTTTTGAATATTGTCTCAAACAGTGGACCAAAATCCCAAGAAAACATCTAAACTAAAATATAAAAAGAGGTCCAAAAAAACCAGTTAGCGCTAACGCTAATATATATATATATATATATATATATATATATATATATATATATATATATATATATATATATATATATATATATATATATATATATATATATATATATATATATATATATATTTATTATATTTTCTAGAAAAATCAAGAAAAAAATAAATCAGACTTTCACAAAAATTAAAGAAGAAAATATTCCTCAATGGGAGGAAGAATATTTAATGGCTAAAGCAGAAGAATTTTTTATTGTGGGCGAATACATGGACATGGGTAAAAATACATACATAAAACGAATTGCCTTAAGGTTTTTACTAATAATATTATTTGTTTTAGTAATTCAGTATGGGTTTGTTAATTTTTTTATAATGGGTTTTCCGTTAGCTCCACTTTTCGCACTTCTTAATAATATTGGAGAACTTAGAGTAGATTCATCAAAGGTAACTAAAAGTTATCGAAGACCCGTTCCTACAAGAGCCGTAGGTTTAGGTTAGTTATTTTTTTTTGTATCTGATATAGTTAACATATCCATACCCTAAGTTTTAATATTAAAACTTATGCGCTCCTTAAAACAAATGAATTCTTGTTAAGCCTTTAGGCAAGTAACAGAGTCGTTGGATTGCAGATTTTTTTTATATATGTTATTGTCGTGTAATTTTTTTAATTAAGGTTAATTACAACTCTTTCTTAATTATCGTAATTAAACGGTAATCATACTCTTTGGAATTATACAATATTGTTCCTCCTAATAGAGTAACACAAGATGCCATTTTTATGCATCTCTTTACAGTCTAAATGGTCAGACTCCAAACTTTTTACTTTGTTTATTTCTTCATTCCTAGGATGTTAAGGCTATGGAACCTACTCTCTGTAGAGATATTTCCTTCTCCTCTAATTTTAAATCTTTAAGTCTTATGTTAAGACATCTACAGTACGTTAGTGCTTGGGCTGTGTATTTTTACTACTTTTGATGATCAGATTGTAGCGCGGTTAATGTAACTGAGCGAAAGCTGGGTCCGAAAGACCGACCCTATTGTGATGCGACGAACGTCTTGCTTCCCGAAGTAACTAACTTACCACTTTGTTAGTTCCTTCATCCCTAGACTGTGGAACCTACTGCCTGCAGAAGTTTCGCTTCTCCTTTAAATCTCCAAATATTGTAAGTCCCGTGTTAATAAACTTCCCCTCACCACACTTAATACACCCACGATACGTTAGTATTTAGACCAAGGCTGTTCAACCTTTTTAACAGTCGGACCAAACGGAGGATTCAGGCATTTAGGGCGGGCCACTGACAATTCCTATTTTAGTTAGATATTCTTAGGACATGCGCAATTAAACCCCAATAAAAAAAGAAATTAATAATTATTGTTTATTTTTGGTAGGTAATATTTACTATAAAAACAAAGAGCATCTTATGCTAAATACAGAAGCAAAATTGAACTGAAGTACTATGTATCTCCTCAATGTAGGGAAAGTTGTTGTTACAATCAATGTGATTTCTGCCATTGTTTTTTTTTTAATAATTTTCCTATGTTATTCAAATCCAAAGTTGACAGTAACAACAAATCACAAATATGTTGCTCAGTTAATGATGTGCGATATTTATTTTTTTACATAATTAAGGACTGAAAAAAACCTTCTCACAAAAATATGTTATACCAAAACTACTTAAAAACTGTAGCGCCTGGTCAGTTATTGCTGGAAAGTCTTCTTTTGGTACCAATTTCCAAAAATTTGCAAAATCAGCTGAAGAATTTTGTGGTTTCGAAGACAGTTTGTCGGCAAAAAGGTTTTTTAACGAGACATGATTTTGCAGTTCAATAAGTTCCAACTAAATATATTGACAGGATAACTTACTATTTGAGTCAGACTGATTATGAAATGATTTATAAAAATTTGTATATTTTGTTTTTTGTTCTCAAAGTCTTGAAATTTTTTCTCAAACGACTGTGATAAATATCTTATTTTAGACTCGTATTTAGAACAATTGACTGTGGCAATATTGACCTCCTCTTTAAATTTTGTTAGTGTGGGCAAAAGGTCAATATTTTCTGTGGCCAAATTAATTTAAAAGACTTTTAATTTTTCTTGCTTATCAAATTAATCATAGTCGGAAGTGAAAACTCTTTGCCCTGTTATTGAAAATATTGATTTTATTTGTAATGTCAACAAGAAATGCAAGATCACTCAACCAGGATGTATTCTTCAGTAAATCAGTTTCCAATGGTAAATCCCGTTTCTTTAAAAATTGGGTCCTGTTTTCTCAAGTTAAAAAAATGTCTCAACATGTGGCCCCTTGAAAGCCATTGCATAGCACAGTACATTTGTAACTCTCCATATTGACTGATTTCTTCCTCAAATAAGAGTCTCAATTCATGTCTATTAGGAACATTTGAACGTATGTAATTTATGCAATGGAATACTGGATCCATAATATTACCCAACTCCATGTCCTTTGCACACAAGACTTTCTGGTGGATAATGCAATGATACGAAGATAATGTTTGACCTAAGAAATTCTGTAACAAAGCTACACAACCATTTCTTTTTCCAATCACTGCAGGTACACTATCAGTGCAAACAGATATCAGTTTGTCCCATGATAAACTCTTTTTTTAATACATTCCTTAATTTTCAAAAATGTCTTTTCCTTAGGTTGTAGTTTCCAGCTGACAGACTTCTAGGCAATCTTGCAATACATTCCAATGTTCGTCAACACACCACACAAAATGAGCCAACTTAGATCAACTCGTTTAATCGCAAGTTTTATCTAACGCCAATAAAAAATATTTGGACTTAGATACGATTTCTTAAATCTGCAATCTGATATTATTTGCCATCTCCTCCAACCGTCTCGTGACAGTGGGCCGTGAGAGTGAAAGACTGTTAGCATTGGCTTTGGCGTTTTTATCATAAAAATTTTGTGCAAAGATTGTCAAAGCCTTTTTAACAATCTATCCATCAAAAAGCGGTTTCTTCTCTTTCGCTAAAAGCAAAGAAATCTCGTAAGATGTTCTTACCATAGATTTAAGCTCGTCGTGCATCTTTACGAAAATATTCTGCTAGATAAATAGTTCCCGTTTCTTTTTTTTTAATTGTTTCTTTGATAGCACTATTAACAGGGTACTGTTTTTTAATGTTATTATGATTTTCTTTTCTAAATTATATTTTTTGCAACAGCTGCTGTAATGAAGGAAAGTAAACATACTGGTTTATACGCCTTGCTTTTAACAAAACAATGTCTTTTTCCATTCAACATGAAAAACACGATTTCGACGCACTCGGTTTGCTGTGAGCCATAATGAAAAAAACCACATTTTGTTAATATTTTTCTTTCAGATTAGGCACCTAAGTAATATGGAAACCTTAAATAGCATGCCTTTAACAGCCAATGTAAACACAAAACTGACAAACGTTTGGTCCAGGTTCTTATCAACAAAATTACAAAATAATCTGGCACCGCCTGTAAAGTAGGCAACCCTGTTTACTTTATATGTTTTTTTTTATTTAAATAGTAAAGAAAATGATATTCTACCCAAAAAATATAATACAATATGGGAAAAAATAATTTACCCTTAATAGTAAAAGTAAAGTTTTCTTAATTCGTACAATATTTTTACTTTTTTGTCCAGAACAAATTGAAAACATTGCATACATATTTTGAATACTAACAATAAGAAAGTTCCACAGTAATCCCAAACCGCAGAAAGCAAGAAATATAATATTAACTTCATAATATTGTTTTTATTATTTCAGGTAACTTTATTAACAAAAAAAACATTAAAAACAGTCACACGGGCTTAAGTTATACTATATCTGCTTACTCTGAGTTGGTATAAACATGAGCCATTTTGACAACTTTTTACAATAACAAGTAAATGAACAAAAAAGAACAAATTAAATTTCATAAAGCAAAGAAATAACTGTAAATTGTTAATCCATTTGATTTTAAATTGATGTGGTATTTCAACCCAGTTGCTAGCTGCTTCAGTCCTGCTACTAAGTTATATAGCTTCATTTAAGCCCATTTTAACCCTTTTTAAATTTTGTTAACATTGACTGTAACGTATTAACAAAATAACTATGCATACTTTAATTAAATACTTTTAAATATTTTATCTTGCAACCAACAATCATGCACTTGCAATATTTGTTTAACAAAACTAATTATAATTCGTCCTGTAAATTAAAGAGGTAAAAATAACGCATACTCTTGCATTTTTAGTATATTTTCTTACTCACCTTCTATATTACATACAGCTTAAAAATGAAATGCAAGCTTGCCAGCATTGCTTAAAAGTTTTAATATAAAACATTACATAATTAAGTGAGTGCTTTTAAAAGTAGTTAATGTGTAAACGCAAAACTTAAACAAAAAATATTTTTTTATTAATAAACAAACACATTTTTAGGTGCATGGTTTGGAATACTGCAAGCAATGACTTACATCGGAGTAGTGACAAATGTAAGGTTCTTTATTTTCTTTTAACCATTTTTTTTATAATTATTGTTAAGACGATGCAGTATTTTATGAAAAAGTATCATTAGAATATGCCTCACTTAAGGGAACGGTTTGTTTTTAATAATTATTACGTCTAATTCGCACTTTATCTTTAAACTGATTAAAAAAAAAACAACGATCAAAATAAAACCAGTTGCAAAAAAGAAAAGAAATAGAACTACCGTAATGCTATTTTTTTTAAATTTTGTTTTATTAGTTAAATCTTAATAGTTTATTTTTAATGTTCTGATATACAGTGTGGGGCTAAAATATGGAATTAATTTATTTAAAAATCAGGTAATAAGTTTTTTAAAAAAATGCTTGAACAATTTCGAAATAATTCCGGATATTTTGCATTAAAAGAAAAATCTACAGTAGGTGTCAAAAAGTAAATTTAACATCAAAGCCCAGTATTCTGGGATCAAAGGTATTCATTTTTTTAATGGAACTTTGTTTTTTAAATCCAGTTCTTAATTTTACCTTAAATTTCAGGCATTATTGATGTAGCATACCATGTATCTATCTCTAACTGTTTTGAAAACAAGGCATAATTTAATTTAAAAAATAACTTTATTTTACTAATGTCAGCCGCAATCATTAAGAAAATCCCCAGAGATAAAACTGCGCAGTCCTGGCCTTACAAATTTCTGGAGTGTGTGTGAGAGCGCCTTTGTTCTCCGGACTGTACAGACCGCCCGGCCTGCGCAGTTTACCTCCCGAAAATTTTCAGAGTGAGTGTGCCTCACATAAGAAAAGTATTTTATTAGGTGTTGAAAATGCCATCCGTTAACTTCATGACAATATATCTCAATTTTAAAACGTCATTAACAGTGTTTTTATTAATTCGCTTTCTTTTATTTCTAATTCTAAATTTTAAATCTTTTAAATTCTGTAGTTTTTTTATGCACTTTTAATTTTAAATAACTTAAGAAAAAATCCAGTGGTGTAAGATCCGGAGATCCTGCAGGTCATTTTATGCGTCCCCTGCTTCTAATCCACTATCCGAGAAACACTGTATTTAAATACTCACGTACAGTTCTGTTCATAAAAGTGTTGTACAGCTATTTTAAGCTAGTGTAAATCAGGGTTTTATATGTGTAAATGTCTTTAAATTTGTCACTGACATTGATTAGTCGGTTTTTGACAAGAAAAGTTTTTGATTTTTTATTGCAACAATATGACACAACTTAATTTTATTCAAAGAGCTCAAGTAATAGCACGCATACCGATTAGAGATGTCGCCCATATTATGAATACCAGTAAAAATACAGTGCAAAAAATAAAACGTCGATGGGAAATTGAAGGAACGCTGAAGAAAAAGAAACCAACAGGCAGACCTATAATATCTACCCATCAGAACCGTATCTAGGTTTGGCTGCGCCCTTGGCCGGGCCCGCGCCCTCCCTCCACATACTGGGGGATTTGGGAAGTATGAATACTCCCCAACAAAAACCGAGATTTTGGGGGTTATTTTCCAAAAATTTTAAAAAATTAAAGTGCATTAAAGTTGTACGTTTAAAGTTTTTTGAACCGAGAATTTCGTTTTTTTAAAATACCAATTTTGTGGTGGAATTTGTGTAAAATTCTATATTTTCTTTATATGAAAAAATTAGCCTGCTATTTAAAAAGAGACATAATTTACATAAAACAATTGTTTATATCTGACTAAGAAGTAAAATGTAAATTAACTATACATCCTTATTTGCAGGTGATTAGATAGAATAAATATACTCAATAATAATATCGTGTTACTAAAACGTAACATTTATACTTTAATAAATTAAATAATATGCAACAAAAAAAAAAGAACTAGTGATGCCCCCAATTTATAACATACCAATTTATCCGCAGCTTAAATATTAAAAAATTTGAACAGTTATATTACCCCTGTAGGTATCAGGATAAATTTTGTTAATAAATCATAATTTTTTTCAGTCGTAATATATTAAAAATAATATTATTAAGTATCTAAATTAAAAATTTGTTATAAAATTGTTCTTTGGTAATTTATTTATTTGATTAATTTTGTCAATTAAAATAAGAGCAATATGACTACGGTCTGACAACTGATAAAAAAAAATTCATGGCCGATTTTGCGCCCCTCCTGGTAGCTGCGCCCTTGGCGGGCGCCCATCTCGCCACCGCCTAAATACGGCCCTGCTACCCATGAAGAAGACGATGTCCTTATAAGGTATTTACCAGCCATTCCATTTCAAGTTGCTCTAAATGCTATAGAACGAACGAATTTCCCAGGATCTCGACCAACGGCCTGTCGGAGGATTAAAAACTCACATCTTAAAAACGATGTTGCTGCAAAGAAATTAGTTCTAAGTAATGAACATAAACAGGGCAGAATAATTTTTGCCCTCAACAATATTCTAAGGGAAAATTGGGATAATGTGGTGTTCACTGATGAAAAAGTGTTCCAATCAACTTCCAACAGACATATCAAAGTATACAGACCAAATAAAACTAGATACAATGAAGAATATATTAACAATTCTGATCGATCTGGAAGATTTTCGGTAAATGTGTGGGCGTGGTTAAGTAGACATGGACTGGGGTGTGTTGGATTTTAAATGAAAGATTTAACGCAATCACATATAAAAATATTTTGGAAAATGTGATGTTGCCTAGTGTTAGACATCATTTCCCCGAAAACAATTTCATATTGCTGCAAGATAATTGTCCAGTCCATAATGCCCAAATAATAAAAGAGTGGTTTGCAACAAACAATGTTGAAACTATGGTGTGGCCTGCAAAATGTCCTGATTCAATATAATTAAAAACGTGTGGGGCATGATGACTAAAAATATACGATATAAATTTTTAGACCACAAAATAGAGACACGTTGATAAATTTTATTGAACAAACATGGGATGAGTTAAGTGATGATCCTCTGTTAATCGCAAACCTTTATTCTTCCATACCCCGTAGGCTAAATGAAATTTTAGAAAGAAACGGTGCTATGACAAAATATTAGATATTACGGTTTTTTAATTGTTACAGATGTTGTTTACATATTTTTTTCTAAATTAATTAATCTGAAATTTGTTATAGATCATTCATTGTTAAATTTTGTGATTTTATAAATATATTTGATGTTATTTTTTAAAAATAAAATTAATTTATAAGAAATAATTTGAAATGGATTGACCCCATCATATGATTTTAAAAAATGATATATATTTGTATATTCTTGTACAACTTTTTTTTTTAAATACTGAATATTGCAGGCAGGTTTACACGATACAACTGTTGTACAACTTTTTATTGAACAGAACTGTACTTGTCGAGCTAAATGAGGCAACTCTAGCCTAAGATTTTCTTTACTTACCCCACCATTTAAGCAAAAAAATTGCTTTATCCCTAAAAAGTATCTTACAATGAAAAATTTTATTTAGGTTACACATATCCATTATCATTTTTAGAAAATTATGGTCTGTGGTCGGAATAATCTTTGTTTAGCTTAACATAACCTTGTACAAATGATATTTTTCTTCCTTTAATACGAGTAAAACTATTCGTTGACTCACAAAATTATTTAAAGTCACACGTTGGGGATTTTCTTTAACTTCCAGTATTATGTTCAGTTTTGTGTTGTCACTAATTTTTAGACGATCTGGAAGTAGGCGATTTCTGACGTTTTTCTCCGAATTTTCTTTCAATTTTGTTTATT
>JAHBCN010015803.1:0-20525 GCA_019359885.1 Listronotus oregonensis
TTTAAAAAATTTAAAATTTTTTTTGACTAGAGAAACCATACATTTAGTGAAAATTTCGGGGAAAAAAAAAGATTATTTTATTAATTTTTTATTTTAATTACCAAGTGTTACTCTGTTGGGGCTGCCAGAGGAGGATTTACTGGAACTCCTCTGAGCAGGCCGTGAAAATACCCAAAGAAGAGCGACAGATCCCCACAGCTCTCGGTGGGCAAGAGGACGAAGCTTATCTGTGAGCGTGAAATTATTTATAAGACGAACAGCTCTTCCTGAATGAGGTGTAGGAGACGCAATTCCCAGACATAAGAACAATATTCTAAAGATGGTCTAATTTGGGATACACAATAGGTATACATATTGAAAAAAAAAAGACTTTCTGGCTCGAAAGAGGAATCCAAGCTTGTTTAAAGCTGCTAAGGCTATGGATGTAATGTCTTTGTGCTAGTTAAGGTTATTCTTAAAAGTCACACCGACAAGAATAAATGACTCTTTGTTCTGCAAAACTTTGTCGCTCATATGTAACGGATGAGCATTGATAGACTTTTTTCGCGACAGCGAACCTGCCTGTGTTTTGGAAGCATTAAACTGAACAAGATTTTTGGCGCCCCAATTCAAGATAAGTTTAAGGTTTTGTAAGAGAGACATCCGCATTGACCTACGCTTGGTTTTCAAATCAGACTTATTGACTGGCTTAAGAAAATGGGGTTGAGTTGGTGCAAAATTTATAATTTTAATTTATTTGTACAAAACCAATCAAATTGAGCGACATGTTAAAGGTTTACAACATTTAGAAAATATGCAAAGTTTTCCGGGGGCATCCAAATTTGCAGAACGAGAACATTATGTATCAAAAGCGGACTTCTGCATGGATTTGTGTTAAGCTTCTATTGCAGCTGATTTTCTTCTTTATAAAATAAATTATTGGTCCACTAGGACATTTTTGAAATTAATACTACCACAAAAAAGTACCAGACGAATCAACTCTGCATGAAACTATGTTGATAAGGTCCATTTTAAAAACTATGGACAAAACACGACACAATCTGAAAGGAACAAAGTTATGGTTTAGTGTCGATAAAACCACTGATATCAAGGAAAGATATGTTACTAATATTATAGTTGCACCTTTAAGTTATCACAAACCTGAAAACTCATAATTAATTAACAGTAAATTTCTTTCTAAAACAATCAGTGAGACAATAACAAAATCTGTAGTAGAGTTACTTTATTACGTCGTCCATTATTCAGAAAAGTGGCGTTTTGTTTTTTTTTTCGGATAGTGCTGATATATTAAATAAAGCAGAAAAGAACATTTTCCCAAATTGCTTCATTTGACATGTTTAGCTTATGCCCTAAAGAATATGCTAAATGGTACGTAACTTTTATCAACTTATTGATACTTTAGTTATCGAGGTAAAAGTTTTTCTTAAGTCACCTGCGAGTATTGCGAAATCTAAAGATATGTGTCCTAATGTCGCATTACCGCCACAACCCTTTTAATAAAGGGAGAATATGGCACACAGTTAACATATTACCATATAAATTTAGTGGTAAAAAATGTTAAGAATTTACAAGATGATGCTTAAGTGTGAAAAAAGTAAAGAATTATAAATGAACCAAATATTAAATCTATTTAAAATTTATTTTTGAAAATTTTGGTATCTTTCGAATGTGAGAACAGTTATGAAAAAAAAGTTCCCTAGTGCCTTCATTTCATGTATTTTAAATCACATAAACGAGCTTAAATCTGTTCCAAGAAATTGGTGACAAATTAAAATTGTATGTTAAAAAATCTTGAAAGAAAAGTATTTTTAGAAATAAAACATATTTTTGAGGCACTACAAAATAAAAGAACTGACTTGTAAAAATAATTTTCGATTTACTCCGGTTACAAGCTGTGATGTCGAAAGGAGCTTTTTTAGACATAGACATATTTTAAATTATAAAAGAACCAATTTTACCGAACCAACTTTGAAAAGACGTTAGTTATATCACTCCTGTATGTTTTTATTTCACATTTTTTTAAATTTATTTATATTTAATATCTCCTTAATACGCACGCCAATGAATTTACCAGACATAAAAAATGTATAGGGAACAAGCTCGTTCCGAAATCCGGGACCTAGTTATAAGACAAGATTAAATTTAGACTTGTATTTTTCACCTACCATTAGGTACATCCTTAGTTATACTTGTAATGGTGATTCAGAAGAGTGTATTAAAACGTACCATTCACATAAGTATTAGTTGAAAGACATAGTATTTCCAAGTTTCTCTTTGTAGAGAATTCGATTATTTTGACTTTCAAGTCACTATGTACAAGACTATACATTATGCTATGGGCAAACTCTCTTAAATAAAATGTATAGAAAATATGAAACATATATTTACATACGTATTATAATATACATTGTTTATACATTGATACTTTCTTAACAAATTCAAAGTCGTTTATTGTTTTTAAAAAAAAATTCGGTTATAATAATATTGTTTTATTTCTTTGTCGACTAACTTCTAAAATAAACATAGGTTTCCGATTAAATTCCCTTCAAAACTTCGTCAAAAATAAAAATATTGGGGTGTAGTCCGTTAAAAAGCTTATTAAACCTTGAATGAAATAATCCACATAAGTTGGTAGTTCTATTAGCTGAGCTTAAAAATTCAGCTCATATATGTAAAGGAAACGGTGCTTCTGCCGATATGTATGTTTCTAATATATAGTCACAAAATTCAGTTACTTTTTAGTCGTCGGGAAAAATGGCCATCATATAATCAGTAAGACGTCTCATACGTCTTCAGGTTTTAGAAACGCAAAGCCAAAAAATTACTTTAAAAAATTTGCTGTTTATGAGTTTGATCTGTATTCGTGGACAGACCAAGAGACTGAATTTTGCGGTTCCAGCTTTGCCCTAGATGAAAACGACATCCTTTGATTTTTGTTTCTGGTAGTATCAATTGTACAGCCACATGTATTCCCATTTCAAAATCTACAAAAATGTTTTTTGGGAAATATGTTATCTCTCCACGGTTTTGTTAGGAAGCAGGAAAAAAGCAAGAGGCACACAAAACCCGTTGTTTAAACCATGAAATGTAAATAATTGGTAAAAGTATTTAGGACAAACTTTTAAACGTACCATCCACATAAGCATAAGTTGAACGACATAGTATTTCCAAGTTCCTCTTTGTAGAGAATCCGATTATTTTGGCTCCAATGTCGTTGACTATGACAAAATCTTCACCTGCGTTGGTTTTGATGTCCATATTTGCAATTGTAGAAAAGACCTCTTCTATAAATTTTAGTAGCAAGTAGTTCAAATGACGAGCGTTTTGCAAATTTCTTTTAATTAATGACAAATCTGTACGTAAAAGCGACTCGATATCATTCTTTTTTAGAGCCAAGTAAATCAGCTTTGCAGGTCTCGCACAAATAACCATCAGCCGTTTTGCGTTTTAATTTGTTACTTAACTTCGGACGTTGTATCACATTATTTTCCATTGGTTCGTGACTGTGAAGAGAAGGACCTTCAAATGTCTTGATTTTTAAAATCAATTTTAAAAAAGTCTTGCAGGTACTTTTATGCCCAATGTCCAAAACTATATCCAGTAAGTAAGAAACAATATGGCCAAAACGTGCTCAAAAGGACAATTACAGATTTGGAAATTCCGGAAATTTTATTTACCAAACTTTTATTGCCTGTCCAAATGACGGCACAGGTACATCGGACTGAGGTTACGTAGGCCCCTAAAATTATATTGGACTGAATTTACGTACCCAAAAGGAAACTAAAAATAATTGGGACTGAGTTTACACCTACCCAAGAAAATATACTTGATCAACCAAAAATTATACTGTAGTTTCACACGCCTCGTGAAATATATTGAAAAACTTTACCTAAAGGCTTTGATATTTTTACTTGCGTTTGCACAAATGCGTTATTATATTAAATCCAAACTTTTTTTACGAAAATATTACACAATTATTATTATACTCACTTTTTATTTTTGCCATAAAAAAATTGAATTATTTACTAGTAAAAGATACATTAAACACGATGTAAGCAATTCGCGCACTATAGCCCTAGTTTATTTTCACTCAAAGAATTAAATTAAAAACAAGAGTACCCGAAAAATACTTTACAAGTATGTTACGTGTACATTAATTTTTCTGGGACTTAAAGTAGGTGTAACATTTTCTGCTCTGATCTTTGATTTTACTTGGTTCCACAAATGCTCTATGGAGTTAAACATACTGTGATACGGAGGAAGCCTTAAGACAGTATGCCCAGCCTGTTCAGCCAAATTATCACATACATATTATTTTTTAATTGCATATGAATTAAGGACTTCCAAAAGATCCGTTTTTTTGTAACTGAATTTAAAATAAATATAATTTTTTAACAAATATTCCTGTTTCAGTTTTTTCAGTTTTTTGAACTTAATGAAGCTGGTGCTTTGTGTAGCAGACGGCTGTGGTAGCTTGCGTCATCCATGACAATAACACTGTTGTTTGGAATATTTTTTAAAAGATAATATTGAAACCAGTTTTCAAAAAGTTCTGCACTTGTATCCTCATGATAATCCAAGCTAGAATCCTTAATATTCTTTGCAGACAACAGCAAGCAGTTTGGGACAAATCCGTCTTCTAAACCAACTGTATTATGGTAATGCGTTTTCCTTTATTTGATGGTGGTTTCGTCTGACAGTTTTGACTGGAATCAACCCATCCTTTGGATACTGTGTCTGTGTATCGAACCATGTTTCATCAAGATAAATTATGAATCTGTTTTCTAACCTATATCTTTTAATTTCTTAAAGGTAATTAAATCTCCATGTGCGTAATCTGTGCGTTTTCATTACTACTTGTCTTTTGCCTATTTTGCGGTATTTAAATCTCAATTTACAAACAACTCTATGGAGGGTGGCACGGCTAATATTTATATTGGTTTCGTCTTCGTCTAGCTTCTTTTTCAGTTTATCCAAGGTAAGAATAACTCCGCTTTCATAAAGACAATATATTTTCCTTCTTATTAGGTCCTGATCACTATTGTCTATAAGGTGAGATTAAAAATCACTACGTTTTTTTTCTTTTGTTCAATTCTTCACTTATAATAATATCCCTTATCGATGATATTGGAGTTTTTGTAAGTAGACAGGTTTCTTTTAAAGCTTCTTGTCTAATTAGAACTCTACTGATTAAAGATTCATACACATTTTTCACAACCTAGGTTGTGCATCTAATGACAAATGGTTTCGACGCGACATAGTTATATTCTCGTAAAACAACTTTTTCGAGACGCACAGTAAAAACGGTTATTCAACACTGCCACGGAAATATTAGCCAAAATATTTTTATGCCTAATGTTAATACTCAAGAAATACCTGTCCCACCCCAGCCCTTATGAACAAATGGCTTTACCCAATAACAATAGGTAATAAAATCGTTAAATGTTTATTGGGGTATGGTCCGTCAAAAGCCATAACGATATACTTTGAGACAGACTATACACCATTCACCATTTTAATGTGAATTATGTGTCAGGCTAATGACCAATGATTTTATATTTAATATGACAAGACACGGCTATGCTATCGAACTCTTCGGTTTCAGCATCAGTCGTTTGACATGTTGCGCCATTTCGGGTATGTTATTTAATTTTATTTTTGCATCGTATTCTATATAATAAATGTGCAATGTAGCCAAATCCAATAGAGCTTACAGATATAATCTGATGGAGAAATCGATTATAAAGCTTGACAAGCAATTTGCTCTACCTGGAGAGATATCCAGATCCACACCATACGTAAAAAAGTTTTGTAGAGGTTTTTATTTAGTAAATTCGAAAGCGTGGATGCTTATGTGGTATATATTAATCCATGCGATTTTTTAAGAGGCGCTATAAAATAACTTGTCTATGCTAAGTCAAAGTTTTAATAGTTTAAAACAATAGTGGATATTATAGTCTGTCTCAAAGTATACCGTGTTAGCTCTTGCCTTCATTTATGGATTATACCTGCCGACAGCAATAAAACTGCGGATCGGTAGGTATTAAAGGACAGAACATTGGGGACGGACTTTAATAATATAAAGATTTATAATTTATTGTTTATTTAGGTAAGTATAATTTTAAAATTACATTAAGAAATTAAATATAATCAAAGTTTTAATAAATTTATAACTGCATTATCTATACATAATTACATTTTTAATCTAAATATCTAAATCTAATTCTGTTTCACTATCAGTCATCATTCAAAATTAATTACAATAGGATTTATGTTGTTTTGGATAGAAATGTAAAAGTCCTTAATTTTTATAATGTGCTGTAGTGAATTTTTCCAGCTCTCAACTGATATGTTAGTAATTACATTTTTTATAAAATTCATAACACTGGGACTTAAAGTAGGTGTAACATTTTCTGCTCTGATCTTTGATTTTACTTGGTTCCACAAATGCTCTATGGGGTTAAACATACAGTGATACGGAGAAAGCCGTAAGACAGTATGCCCAGCCTGTTCAGCCAAATTATCACATACATATTGTTTTTTAAATGCATAATTATGAATTTAGGACTTCCAAAAGTTGCGTTTTTTTGTAACTGAATTTAAAACAAATATCATTTTCTAACAAATATTCCTGGATTTCAGTTTTTGAACTTGATGAAGCTGGTGCTTTGTGTAGCAGACGGCTGTGGTAGCTTGCGTTATCCATGACAATAACACTGTTGTTTGGAATATTTTTTAAAAGATAATTTTGAAACCAGTTTTCAAAAAGTTCTGCACCTGTATCTCATAATAATCCAAGCTAGAATCCTTGCAAGCAGTTTGGGACAAATCCGTCTTCTGAACCAGCGTGTATTATGGTAATGCGTTTTCCTTTATTTGAAGGTGCTTTCGTCTGACAGTTTTGACTGGAATCAACCCATCCTTTTGGATACTGTGTCGTGTGTATCGAACCATGTTTCATCAAGGTAAATTATGGATCTGTTTTCTAACCTATATCTTTTAATTTCTTAAAGGTAATTAAATCTCCATGTGCGTAATCTGTGCGTTTCCATCACTACTTGTCTTTTGTCTATTTTGCGGTATTTAAATCTTAATTTACAAACAACTCTATGGAGGGTGGCACGGCTAATATTTATATTGGTTTCGTCTTCGTCTAGCTTCTTTTTCAGTTTATCCAAGAATAACTGCGCTTTCATAAAGACAGTTTATTTTCCTTCTTATTAGGTCCTGATCACTATTGTCTATACGGTGAGATTGAAAATCACTACGTTTTTTTCTTTTGTTCAATTCTTCACTAATAATAATATTCCTTATCGATGATATTGGAGTTTTCGTAAGTAGACAGGTTTCTTTTAAATCTTCTTGTTTAATTAGACCTCTACTGATTAAAGTTTCATACACATTTTTCACAAACTGTTTTGCATCTAATGACAAATGATTCCTACGCGACATAGTACTATTCTCGTAAAACAACTTTTTCGAAACGCACAATAAAAACGGTTATTTAACACTGCCACTAAAATATTAGCCAAAATATTATATGGTTAAGACTCAAGAAATACCTGCCCCACCCCTGCCCTTATGAACAAATGGGTTTACCCAATAACAATAGGTAATAAAATCGTTAAAGGTTTATTGGGGTATGGTCCATCAAAAGCCATAACGATATTCTTTGAGACAGACTATACCAAGTAACGATTAAACGACGGTTAATTTTAAGTATGAAATATTTTTGGACTAATAATACCTAAGTATAATAAGTCACAGTTTATGTCATAAATGCCTTAAAAAGATTAAACAGCAACAATACGAGTACTTAATAATATAAGCATCAACTGAGAGAATTTTGTTTATTTTAAAAACAATCCCTTCCTCTCATGCTCGTGCTGAAGACTTATAAAAATGTCAAAACTGTTTATGAAACATTCTACCTTCTATAAGAATTTCCTTAAATTAAGGGCTTTTTAACAAGATAATTTTGGTAGACGCTTGCAGTTCACGTAGATAATATTTTGTTTTTTTAATGAAATAAATAAAATTTACCAAATTTTTGAAAACCTACTTTTATTATAATCACCGACACTTATTGACTTATTGACACACTTGCCAAGGCCGACTTTGGTCTTAAGTAATTTAATGACATAAGAAATCAAAGAATATCTTAGATCCTTAACTCCACTTGTGACAAATAATAAATTCTTAAATATTTTTTTTCTTGGCGCAAGTAATTAATTGCCTCAAGAGTTATATAGGGTGTTTCCTAACTACGGTACGAAACTTCAGAGGGTGATTGGCTAGGTCGTTTTAAGAAAAAAAGTTCCTATGAACATATGTCCGGAGATGCTTCGTTTCTGAGATACAGGTCGTTGAAGTTTAAAGAAAAAAACGGTATTTATAAAATATCATAAATATCCTAAAACCGATTTGGTCGAAATTTGGTGCAGTTATTTGAAGTAATAAGGTACTTATTTAGCTCTAACTAGATTGAATAAGCAACTAAAAGTACAACTTTTTACTTTAATGTGTTTTCTTCATATCTAGCTTCGTTTTCGAGAAAAAAAATAAAAACCACATTAACTCATTCTAAAAGCTATCCATGGACAACATAAAATAAAAACCAAAAATAAAAAAAAAAACACTTTCGACCTTAAAGTAAATGAGCAAAATGTCCACCTTCTGATAAAATACAGGATTGCAAAACCCATTTGTCATTGAGGTCTGACACGTGCAAAAATTCCTGGAGTATTCCTTATGACATTGCAATTGTCAATTATCCGATTCCTCAAGTCATTCACATCTAGTACAGGAGTTTAATAAACAAGAGCTTTCAAATGGCCCCATATATAGAAATCTAGAGTCTAGAGGATTCATATCAGGACTGCGAGGTCCTGCACGTCCAATCCAGCGATTAGGGTAGGTAATGTCGAGATGCTGACGAGCAAGAGCACTAAAATGAGCTGGAGCCCCGTCGTGCATAAACCACATGTTGACTCTTACTTGTACGGGTACTTCTTCTAACAAAATGGGTAAATGATCTTGCAAAAAGTCCGTGTAGGATTCATCTGTTAATCTTGCTGGTAAAAAAAATGGGCCAATTAGGTAGTCACCAATAATTCCTACCCAAACGTTCAGCGAAAATTGTTGTTGAAAATGACTTTCTCTAATAACGTGGGATTTTCGTCGGCCCAAAATGTCATTGTGAAAGTTCATAATAGCATCTCGTGAAAAATTTGCCTCGTCCGTAAATAAAACATTTGGTAAAAAATTATTATTGTATGCCATGGTATGAATCAACTACCTGCAAAACATTAATCTTGTTTGAAAATCCTGAGGTAGCAGAGCTTGTATGTGATATGGGTACAGGAGCTTCTTCTAATTCAGGCGTTGTTACAGTTTCTGGTCTTCCACCACCTGTATTTTTATTAAAACTCCCAGTTTCACATAACCTTGCGTGTAGCGTTCTAAATGTTTTGGCACATGGAATTACTCTGTTAGGATATCTGTTCTGGTAAATTCTTCGTGCTTCTTCCGCATTTCCATTTGCTAATCCATAAATATAGTGCATGTCAGCCATTTCAGCGTTAGTAAAATTATTTATGATGGATCACTGCTAATTGACAACTCTGAATTTTACTGATATGACAATACTATCACTATGAGCTGGTCTCCAAAGCGGGTAAGTAGGTACTAGATTGGACTTCGCAATAATTAGTTATAAAAAGCAGATGTGGTACGCCAAAAATGTGATAATAAAAGTCGTACAAGTAAAATGTTTATTTTCATAGTAAACAAGATATGAGGTTGCTTCATCTAAAAAAAAACTACAAAAAAAGTCATTGGTTCACCAAATCGTTTAAGGATATTTATGATATTTAAATATTGTTTTTTTTTTAAGTGTCAGACACTCAATGACAAATCGATTGCAGTTCCGTATTTTATGAGAAGGTGGACATTTTGCTCATTTACTTTAAGGTCGAAATTGTTTATTTTTTATTTTTATTTTATGTTGTCCATCCATAGCTTTTAGAATGAGTTAATGTGGTTTTTATTTTTTTCGAAAACGAAGCTAAATATGAAGAAAACACAGGAAAGTAAAAAGTTGTATTTTTAGTTGCTTAATCCTAAAAACTATAAGAAAAAGTCATTGGTGTACTTTTTCGTCAATAATATGGCTGTGGTGCCCACTGAGACGCCACTGGAGCTAATAATTTCAATCTAGTTAGAGCTAAATAAGCACCTTATTACTTCAAATAACTGCAACAAATTTCGACCAAATCGGTTTTAGGATGTTTATGATATTTTATAAATACCGTTTCTCAGAAACGAAGCAACCCCGGACATATGTTCATAGGAACTTTTTTTCTTAAAACGACCTAGCCAATCACCCTCTGAAGTTTCGTACCGTAGTTAGGAAACACCCTGTATACTTTAGGCCAAGGGTAACTATTTTTAGTATATTACTGGCAGTGTCTTCTGTGTCTTTTAAGTTAATTGGATAGAGCGTAATCATATTATGTTATGATAGGTTTTTCAGACTTTATTGTCCTTTAATAAAAAAAACTACGACAACGTGGCAACAATAGGTCCGTGACCAATGCAACAGACCAAACTCTTGACAACTTTGCTTTCAAAAACTCACTTGGCATTTTTTCCAACTAGACAAAGGGTCGTAACAGCGTGCCAGGCCGCGTGCACCTACGCAAGGGGAGGGACTAACCCCAATCAACCAATCAGAGCTTCGGTTCGGTAACCCCTGCGTGGGCGGGGCGGCAAGGGGTTGGGCCGCCCCAGTGCCTCGCTGACCGATACACGCAACCTCAAGTCACGTGGTCGAACTTCTTGGGGAAATTGATAGTCCGAGAGGGACAAAGGAAGTTTGGAAAGACGGGGATTATGGTCGTTTAGAGGGAACACAGGGGCGAGGATAAAGTATTATCCTGTCCTAAAATTACACAAACACTAAACAGTGAAGGGAGAAGGATTTAGAAAGATGGGCTTGTGTGTTACGGGGATAATTTTTAATTAATGATGAACCAGTATGAAATCAGGGACAGATAAGATAAACCACACTTATAGTGGTCAAAAGATATAAAAATAGAAATTTTAACAATAATTACTGCTGATATTTAGAGTATAGTTGTAATGATGTTTTTAGAAAAGATCTTTCAAAAAGTGGCTAAGTGTCATATAATTTTATAATGATTTTGTTTTATAAGAACAAATAAATGTAAAAATATCAATTCGACTTGCCTCAGTAAAAAGGTGGTATAAAACTTTAGGTTTTAAAAAAGTTTTATGTAAGGTTAGGACAGTCCAAAAGGTTTTAAGTACTTTTATACCGTGGATATCTGATGTAGAATAATAGACTGTTTATTACAGTGGCGGCTCGTATTTTTTAAGTAAGAAGGAGAAAAGCGGGCAAAACAGCGATTATCTATTAGATTTTTTACTGCTAAAATAAACAAAGGAGTACAAGTATCTAAAACTTAAACATTATGTTAGAAGTAAAAAAATATCTTGATTTGTTTGGTGGAAAATAATATACATGTAATATTTTAAATAGGTAAATATTAAACTGATACTTCCACAAAAAGTTAAATGAAAAAATATTAGTAGTTTTAACTCTGTCAAAGCCATACTATCTTAAATAGCAATTAAAAAACTCTTGAATGTGCCTTAAAAAATGGTTGACTTTTAAAAGTGTTCTTTAAGGGTATCGCCTAATCCCGCAGTTAATTTACCTAACTCTTAGTTTATTTCTTGATTTTCAGTAGCCGTGGAAACGCCCTTTCAGCACAAATTGGGTGTTAATAAATAAATACAGTAGCGGCGCTAGACGAAACGTGGACGTCGGCGCTATAGTCCATTCAAAACGCGGGTCCTGGGTGCCCAATTTCGCTGCAAGTAAAGACTACCTTTAGAAACGATTTTTGGATCGCTGATTCTGAATTTCGAGGTCCCGCAGTTTGGAAATTCTGGCATCACCCCTTTTAGGGTTTTTTAACGAAAATCTTGTAAAAAACTTATGAAAATGCTCTTCAGGCACCTATAAAATACTCCCAGGGTACGTTTTTAGGATCGCTGATTCCGAATTTAAATCTCGGTGTAACCCCTAAAAGGGCAAAAACACCCTTTTTAGAGGTTGTTTTTAAAAAAACAACTTACAGTAATTATTGTAAACTAATGGTTTTTATTTTACATTAAGTTAGATTTTTTTAACTACCAAGAGAGATTTACGGATTCATTTTAGCCCCCAAAAGGGGTGCGAAGGGTACTTATAATCCCTTAGGGGAGAAAACATTTTTTGGTCGTGAAATGACTATTTATCCTAAATTTTAGGCAAAAAGTACCTACACATTTTTTTTGTTTACATTTTTTTTTAATTGTACAAACTTTTAGGGTTGTTTCACCTCCAGTGAATTACCCTAAAAGTTAATTTAGGCCCGAATTAATATAATGTCATAAAAAATACAAAATTTTGTTAGTATTAAATAATTTCTATAATTTTTTTGTAAGATTATTCTTAAAAAAAAACCTCTAAAAAGGGTATTTTTTACCCTTTTAGGGGTGTTCCCGGGATTCAAGGACTTTGGGATTCCCAAATTCGGAATCAGCGACACAAAAAACGTACAATAAGAGCATATACTAGGTGCCAAAAATATTTTTATAAGTTTTTTATAAGATTTTCGTTAAAAAACCCAAAATGGTTTTTTTGCATCTTTAGGAGCGATTCCAGAATTTCCAAACTGCGGGACCCCGAAGTTTGAAATCAGCGACCCAGAAAACGTACCCTAAAGGTAGTCTCCACTTGCAGCGAAATTGGGCACCCAGGACCCGCTTTTTGAATGGACTACTACCGGCTTTGCAAGGCCTCCTTTGTTTTTTAGAATTTTTAAATAAAATAAGCTGAACTATAGACTGACAATAATTATACACTAATCTTATAGGTATACTATGCAGGTAACAAATAATAAGAGAAAATAAATAAACAAACACAAACAAAAAAATAGACGAACTTTTCGGCTTTTCGCCTCGGTGATTTTTTTAAAATTTCGTCCTAGTTAATGCTATTTATTATTTTAGCTTTAATTGATTGTACCGATAACGCAAAAAGTCTTTCTTGGTTCATCGTGCTTCCCAAGTAGGTCTTAATTAATTTTAACTTTGAGATGCTTCTTTCAATAGAAGTTGTACGGACTAAAATTGCGAGCATATTATGTAAATTTCTGAATATACTTCTTCGAAATTATAATCTAAAATGTACTAAATAAGTTGTTTTGCGGCCTTAATAGAGTCCCGTGACTTAAATTCTTAAAGCTGGAGTTTCTCATAATGTTTAAAAAGCTGTTTGTCGCTATTTTCAACTTCCCTTGTACCTAAATGACTACAGTGCTGGAGAAGGTCCTCTATGTCCTTCATAGTTTTGCTGACGATAGTACCCTCCACTCTAGTATTCAATTTCTTAAGCCACCGTGTAATTCTGATTTTGAAAACAAGCGCAGGTCAATGCAGATATCTCTTTCACAATACCTCAAACTTATCTTGGATTGGAGCGCAAAATCGGGTTCAGTTTAATGCCTCAAAAACACAGTCTAGCTGTCGCGAAAAAGTCTGCGAATGCTCATCCCTTACATAATATGAGCGGCCAAGTTCTGCAGAACAAAGAGTCGTTTAATCTAGTCGGCGTTACTTTTGAGAATAACCTCAACTGGCACAACACATTTCATCCATAGCTTCGGCAGCTTCAAAAAGATTGATTCCTCTTTCGAGCCAGAAAATATTTCTCTTCGTCCAATTTGTACACTCTGTATGTATTCCAAATCAGACCCTCTTTGGAATATTGTTCTCATGTCTGGGGAATGGCGTCCCCTACAACACTTAGCCTTCTGGACTCCATTCAAATAAGAGCCGTTCGTCTTATTAATGATCCAACGCTTACAGAAAAGCTTCCTCTTCTTGCCCATCGTCGAGCTGTAGGGGATCTGTCGCTCTTCTATAGATGTTTTTGGTGCAAGGTCGCGCGCGGCCCGTATGAAACTATATCCGCGCTGTATCGTCAACCGTCGTCGTCTCATCATTCGTCATCTTCGTTGTGGTTTGTGCCCTTTGCGCCCATTGTTTTGCTTTGTGTGAGTACCTATATTTTGTGGTTGCAGAAGTTTTTTGGATTGATAAAAACCTTTTTATTTTAGTGATTAGTTTTTATTAAATTGTGAATATAATTTTGTGTTTATTGTTTGTTACTTATAATATCTTAACAAAATGATTAGAGGTTGTATGGTTTTGTCTTGCAAATCCAAGGGTAATATACCCGGCATTTTTTACTTTAGGTAAATATTTCTTATATTTAAATTAGGTGCTTCTTATGAGACGTAACGTTAGGTAACCGAAAAAATAATAATGTATCAATTATGAATAATAAAATAATGAAAATTTCATAGAAAATAGCAGTGAGAAAAGTAAGGCAATCTTAACTATCTTTTAGATGATTTCCACAATGTTTGTCTATTTCTGTGGATTATTAAAAAGAAATAAGGTTTACATTTAGGTACTTTTATTTCATTTAATAATTTAGTACATTCTTTTAAAGGATCAAAATTATTAATTACTGGACAGACCAGGCAAATTTGAATATATACAGGTCCCTCTAATTGAATGAAAGAAAGTACAATTTTATGCTAAAGTTCCTTTCTGCTTTTTCTGTATTTGTTTAAAAAGAAGTTAGATTTTTGGTTTCTTAAAGTTAAATTATATCAACGTTTTAAGCTCGACATACTGTAGACACATAATATTTAACCGATACTGTTACAATGGATACCTAGGTACCAAAGGTTACTAAACATTTTTAACCACTGTTATTCTGTCTCATGAATGTTTGTTATTAGTGAAGAACATTATATGCCTAAAAAGCAATTATAAAAATTTTCACTTTTTAATGTACAACCAGAATCGTAGGATTAGATTAAACTCATTTACACTATCTTGTTCTTCTTTTTCACAAAATTGGTGCTCAGAGGAATTGGCCAGTATTATTCCTTCTCTGGCAGCTCCCAACAGAGCAACACGTAGTGCAACTTTTATGCATCCTTTTACAGTTCAGTTAGAGAGGCCCCGAACGTCCCGCTTTCTTCGTTCCTTATTCCTAGAGTGTCAAGACTATGGAACCTGCTGCCCGCAGAAGTTTTTCCTTCTCCTCCCAATCTCCAAGCAATTTAAGTCCTTGTGAACAAACTCCTCTCACCACATGAAGACACCCACGGTACGTTAGTACTTAGGCATCAGCCTTCGTGGACTGTCCCAAGATAAAAAAAATGAATAAAGATTTAAATAAAACTAAATCCTTTAAAAGATTCATTAAGCGCCTTAAATTGACATTATTTGTCGCCTATTATAGCATATATATCATTGTATTAAAAAGTCCTCGTTGGGTACACTCCAAAAGAAACTTTATACAATGGGAACGCTTCGGTCGTGGTCCTAGGGTATAGAGACTGAGCCTGCTCGGTCCTATTGATCCCATAGAGAAGCAGATCACCCGAAACCGAAAAAAGTACACATAATACCCCCAGCTAAATAATAACCCACGTTATAAACTAGGAGCACTTTTTGGTGTATATTTAGAACACTAACAGCCTGGACGGATTTTTTTTATTAAAATGTTTATTTATTGGGCTAATATGTCCTAATGTCAGTTTAAAATAATAATAATCCATTATAGCTGCAATGCTGGCGAAACACACGTTGTGATCATAGGTAAAATATATAAGTCATTTTTTTAATTATATTTTTTGATTATGATGTTTCATCAACTATTATCAAATCAATAAAATGTAAAAAAAACAAGTTCTTTTAAAGTATGTCAGTAAAACATTTGTAATTTTATTACAGTTGTTTTAAAATTTATGTTTACTACATCGTAGATAAATTTAATTAAGTTTTAAAGAGCATTAGAGGAATGTCGTAACAAAAAGTTGCTGATTGTTTTGCAGTTGCTTATTAAAATCATCCATTACGTGGCAGTTTTACCGTTAAACTATTGTGCGACCAATTAATGGATTCGTAATGTCTTAGACCAATCCTTCAAGAATTTGCTTTTTCTAAACAGAAGAATTTATACGAACCTGTGCTATATTTTACAGACTGACTTACAAGGTATTACATTAAAAAAACTTTAGCTCTAGATCACTTAAACTAAATATAATTTTGTGACAGGGAATGTAGAAATGCCAACAATTAACGGAGAGTTACCAATAATATGCAAGGAAGTTTAAAGGTGTATGGAAGCCCAATGCTATGGCCCATTCGATCAAAAAATGTCCAGCCCAGTATGAAAATAACTGTCAAAGTTGGCCCCGCCGATTCTGCGCAATAACAAAATTCCACGAAATAATTTAATGTGTTCCCTACTTACACACTGATAAATCAGTGTGTAGTTAGGCAATACATTATACTTTTATGAAGCCGTAATGGTCTTAAGGTTGTCTAAGGTTTTTGAAGAAAGGCGCGCGGCCGTATGAAACTATATCCGCGCTATATCGTCAACCGTCGTCGTCTCATCATTCGTCATCTTCGTTGTGGTTTGTGCCCTTTGCGCCGATTGTTTCGCTTTGTGTGAGTACCTATATTTTTTGGTTGCAGAAGTTTTTTGGATTGATAAAAACCTTTTATTTTAGTGATTAGTTTTTTTTAAATTGTGACTATAATTTTGTGTTTATTGTTTGTTACTTATAATATCGTAACAAAATGATTAGAGGTTGTATGGTTTTGTCTTGCAAATCCAAGGGTAATATACCCGGCATTTTTTACTTTAGGTAAATATTTCTTATATTTAAATTAGGTGCTTCTTATGAGACGTAACGTTAGGTAACCGAAAAAATAATAATGTATCAATTATGAATAATAAAAAAATGAAAATTTCATAGAAAATAGCAGTGGGAAAAATAAGGCAATCTTAACTATCTTTTAGATGATTTCCACAATGTTTGTCTATTTTTTGTGGATTATTAAAAAGAAATAAGGTTTACATTTAGGTACTTTTATTTCATTTAATAGTTTAGTACATTCTTTTAAAGGATCAAAATTATTAATTACTGGGCAGACCAGGCAAATTTTAATATATACAGGTCCCTCTAATTGAATGAAAGAAAGTACAATTTTATGCTAAAGTTCCTTTTTGCTTTTTCTGTATTTGTTTAAAAAGAAGTTAGATTTTTGGTTTCTTAAAGTTAAATTATCAACGTTTTAAGCTCGACATACTGTAGACACATAATATTTAACCGATACTGTTACAATGGATACCTAGGTACCAAAGGTTACTAAACATTTTTAACCACTGTTATTCTGTCTCATGAATGTTTGTTATTAGTGAAGAAAAGTATATGCCTAAAAAGCAGTTATAAAAATTTTCACTTTTTAATGTACAACCAGAATCATAGGATTAGATTAAACTCATTTACACTATCTTGTCCTTCTTTTTCACAAAATTGGTGATAAGTATATGAAACTATCATACAATGTTTGAAATTTATTTCAAAAAATCTTGTTTTTATTTATTTACAAGGATTTTTGGTAAAAATACGAAACTCACAAAAATATCGATAATTTAAATAGAAGGCTGTAAAGTGGCGCCATCTATTCTTTCCATATTATATCAGATGATATAAAATCCAATATTACAAAATAATTTTAAATATTCTATGGTATTATCGTTTAATAACCAACAATTTTTTGCAAAAAATAAAAAAAAACAGTGAATGCTTGAATTTGACGATGTCAACTTTATAGATAGTAACAAAGAATTATGGAAGTCCGGCTCTGACCTACTATTCATTGCGCAAACTCCGCGGGGCCAACCCCCCTATTCCCGCTGCCCTGCACGCCTGGACAATTTTGTTCTACAGTATTGGGCTTCCATACACCTTTAAACTTCCTTGATAATATGCTGTCTAATGTAAGCTCCATCGTACCATCGTACACAATAAAAATGATCAGCACATTCTAGGGATGATACCTTGTCTAATTCTGTACCATCGGTAAACATTTAAATATTTACATTTATGCTTCAAAGAATTACCATGTGAGTTTTTATTTAGCTATAAGTTACATTTGTATTCGTTAGTCCGGTCAAATTAGATCAAAAATAAGAGTGAAAGTACGCCACTTTTGAGGTAGCGTACTTAGCGCGTTTTTTTAACATGTTTTCCCCAGTAGGCCTATTTCAATGGTCTGTTGTAATTCTGTTTAATTGGATACTATTGCATTAAAACAGATATTTACAAGGGTTGGAATTGATAAAAGCGATGGAAATTTAAAAAACAGTAGAAAAATGTATTCGTCCTATTCATAATCTTCAATTACTTCTTCTTGTTGTTCTTCTTCTTGTTCTTCTCCTTGATCTTCTCCCTTCTCTTCTTGATTTCCTCCTTCTTCTTCATCCTGGGTGTAAGTGAATTGCGCCAATAGCGATAAATCGCATGTCTGTTCGTCAGTATCAAACGAATCCTCTGCTGTTGGTGATTCACCATTAGAACACGACCGGACTTGACAATTCGTGCATGCCAGAGTACAAAACAGTATAACTTTTTTGCAACCACATTTAGCACTGCATCCCTTTTTACAGTTGCAAAAAATTGATTCTAACGTATTATCGACCAACTTCCAACCCCAATCTTTTGGGTCTAGCTGATAACCAAGCCACACTTAAACTTGGTAATATACCCAAAAAAGATGTTGATGAGCAGCAACTGATGTTGGAGGAAGACAAGCTAATTGCACTTGTTTCTTATTTTAAGTGTATGCATATCGATACTTATTTAAGCAGGTAGTTTTTTAGGAGCCCAGTACATACAAAGAAAAAAGCAAATTCTGTTGGTGATAACTTTTTGTGGAGTTGAATTATATTTTTTAAAGACTTCAGCACATTGAGAAATCTTGTTATTCAAACATTTTAAAGACTGTTGTTTTACCCCTCCTGTAAAATGTCTACACTAGCGCATAAATTAAGGGACTGGGTTTTATTTTATATGATATTCTTATAGTTATACTTATGTATATTTTATATTTAAATGTAAGTTACAATCACCGATAAAAAAATATTTTTACTTATATTACAGCTACAAAGATGTATAATATACGTGACGTACTTATACATACAATAACGCCTACAACTTTTTGAGTCGTTACATCTCAGGGACGGTGACTTTTAGGAAAAAAAATATTTATACCTTTTTTATAGATAATTTTATGATCTATAATTTTTGTTTAAGCTAATTTTACAATAAAACATACCGGTTTAAAGAAAATCATGAAAAACCCATTTTTTTGACCTTTGACCTCAAGTAATTTTTTTTCCACGTACCGGAACGATGGGGATTTTGAAATGTTATTTTTAATTATGTTTTGAACAATTTTACTCACTTTTAGCTTGATGTAAATTTATGTACCTTTAAATGTCTGGATTGACCGCAGTAAGTCATGAATTTTTATAATCTAATTCTATTATAAATTAAACAATCTTGTAATAACCTAGTGGATAGTTATGGAAGAACCAAATAGTATAGACGGACTTTGACTAAGTAATAACGGGCCTGTATTGCACAATGGGGTGAAGCTCCGTCCTCTCCTCCTGGGCCAGAATTGTTATTATTATTGTTATTAAAATCAAATATTTGATATTAACTGTATGGTCGGGTTGATCAGATTTAACTCCAATTGACTTATTTTGTGAGGCTTTAGAAAGGACAAAGTAATGGCTACTGGACTTGCAACTTCAGATAACATGAGGTATTGAATCCGTTAGGCTTGCCTATTGGTAACACATACAAGGGTACAAAATTTATTTTAAGAAACAGTAAAAAAGTGTTTGAAAGTCAAATGCAGGGGCGGTCTGGCCAGGTCGGCTGGTCGGCGATCGCCGCCCCCTCTGACCAAAGGGGGCCCCCCGAAGGTGCTAAATATTGAAAACAAAAGTACGGATCGAATAAATGTTGTTGCAATATGGAATCGATTACTTTTAATGCAAAACTTTAAATAAAACCGGTTTATAATAACTAAATTTTGGGCATTAGATCTATTTGGCTTTCATTTAGAAAAATTATTGGCAACATCGCAATACGGGGCCACGACTCGACGGTCGGAGACGAACGTACTCGTCTCACAGGCATATTTCCTGGAAATATTACAAAATAAAAAATGTTGTATTTTACACTAAACTATACTTGTGGTACTTGAAGTAGCTATGGTCTGCTGATACTACTTTAAAAATAAATTAAACTGAACAATTTTAAGTTTAAATTTAACAAAAGAAGTCGTTATTCTTATTATCACCATTTATAACATAAAGCATTATTTTCGTAAAATTAAAAATTGTTTTAATATAATTATGACAAAAAAAACTCATTAAAAAGGGCTCTTTCCAAATTCAGCCCCTCCCAACCCCAACTTAATTTCGGAGCTAATCAAAATAGACAAAACCCTTTTACTTGTGAAGCTGAAACAGGTTGCAAACCTTTACCACAGTTTTATCC
>JAHBCN010015804.1:0-20463 GCA_019359885.1 Listronotus oregonensis
GGTTTTTTTTTTCAGCAAAAGTAAATTTATTAAATTTTTATTTTTTTATATTAGGGGGGGAAAAAAAAACAAAATGTTAAAATTAAAGAGTTATATTTACTTTATTGCAAATGAAACAAAATAAAAAAAAACATTCTAAAAAATAAAGATCATAAGTAGAGCAACTAAAAAAAAAAACATGTTTTTTTTAAAAAAAAAATTTTTTTTTTATTGGGATTTTGTGATATTTTTTTTTTAAAATTTTTTTTAAAAATTTTTTTTAAACCATGGACTTTCAGCTTAAAAAGGTAATCTTGGGGATTTTTCCCCAAGCTTTTTTAAATTTTTCTTCAAATAATTCGATATATTTTTAATTTTTTGATTAAATTTCGTCGTTCAACCCAATTTTTTTTTTGGGGGCCGATGCCCGATTTTAAAATGGCAATCCATAAGGGTGAATTATGTCCCCCAAAAACCTTTTTTTAAAATTTAATTTTTTAAGTGTTTTTTTGTCGCGAAAAACGAATGATCCCCCAAAAACCCAAATGAAAACAAGTGTAAAAAATTTTTTAAAGCCGAGTGGGAAAAAAAATAATTTTACCCCTTTTTTTAAAGTGCCAAAATTTCCCCCAAAAATTTTTTTGGAAAATATTTTTTAAATTTTAAATATGTTGTTTTTAAGATAAACATGCAGCCCCCAAAAAATTTGGGTTTTTGGCGAGTTTCGAAAAAAATGTTTCGGGGAGTTTCTTTTTTAAAAATTTTGAAAATGAAAAGTAAAGTTTATCCCTTTTTTTTTAGATACCCCCTCAATGGTTAAAAAAATGTTTCATTTAAAGTTGTTTTTTGGATAAAAAAAACATATTTTTTTAAAAAAAAACCAATGTTAGGGGGCCCCCAAAAATTTTTTAAAAGGGTTTTTAAAAAGTTTTTCATTTTTTTTTTAAAAAAATTTTTAAATTTGAAACCCCGGGTTTAAAAAAAATTTAAATGGCGGGGGATTTAAAAACCCTTTTGCCTGATTAAAGAAAAGGGGGTTTTAGGGGACTAGGTAAAAATGAAATCAAAATTTTTTGGGAAAAAAAATTTTGGGGAAAATTAAAAGGGGAATTTTTTATTTATACACCAGTTTTCCAAATTAAAAATTTAAAAGGGGAATGTTTCCCTTTTTTAAATCAGATCATTTAAAAAAGGAATCTTTTTATCTTTTTTAAAAAAAAAAAAAAATTTTTTAAAACCCGGGGTTCCAGACCCTTTAAAAAACACTAATCGACCCCACCTGGGGTCCTAAAAAAAGGGAAACATTCCTACCCATTTTTTATGGCCAATATTAAATTAATAAACCCAAACCCTTTTCCAAACACTTTTTAACTCTTTTTTTTGGTTTTTAAAAAAAATTTTTCACCACCTGTTCACCAAAACCCTTTTTAAAATTTTTAAAAAACAAGATAGAGACCGAAATTATACAATGGCCATCATCCAGTCACAGAACAGAAGATCGTCTTCCCCGAAAAGGGAACTCGAAAAAGGGAGAGAAAAAATTTCCGAGAACGAAAAAAAAGCCCGACTTCTAGTTCCCCGGGGTTTTTCCCCCAAAAAAAAAAATAGGAAAGACAAAGGAAGTAAAACGCCTCTTGCAAGACGGGGCAGAAAGTAAGACATTTAATATTGATTCTGAATGTAGCCAATCGTCAACAAAAAAATTTTAAAAAAAAACCCGGGGAATAGTTGAAAAATTTTTAAAAAGGGGTGTATGAAGAAAAAAGGGGGGGTAAAACCCCTTTCCCTTTTTTGGAAAAAAAAAAGTAAATAGCAGTAATAAATAGATACAGGATAAAGAAAAAAAAAAAAGTATAAGTAAACCCCCCACTATTGATAGAGTAAGTAAAGATTTAATAGCACAGTTAAATTCTAATTGATCCCAAAAAAAATTTTTAAATTAGTTTTTTTAAAAATTGTTCCACATGGTGGGTTCGATTGCATGAAGTTCAGTGGTATGGAACTTCTTTTTAAAAAAAAGAAAAAAAGGAATATGGGCTTGAATGGAATTTTACCGAGGTCTCTATTTAAACCTATGCTGTGGATCTAGCTAAGAGGATCTCTGTTTTTAGCCTATGATACACTGTGGATCCAGCTAGTTTGATGGTTAGAAGCAAAGACACGTGTAATAAAACAGACAAAAGATTCATTACTAAATAAACTGTTCTTAGTTAGTTCTGTATTGCCAACATGCTTATTCCTCCTATATTTTAAAGAATTTGCCAATAACAAACCTGATTTTGACTAAGGTCGCTGACCTCAGAGCAGAGACAGGGTAAGTATCGAGCAGGTGACGTCATCAAGACACGATAATCTTCAAACGCGTTAGAGAAAAAAATATAAATAACCAACGTTTTATGCACCTAACTTAATGTTTATTTTCGTGTGTCTGTCTCTTTTAAGCAGTAAACTGTAATATTAACACCACAAACACAAATTAACACAACAAAATTTACAATACGCAGAAAAGGCAAAACATCCATTTACCAGCATCTGTCAATAGTGCAATCGCGTTTACCTGACGACCCCAATCTGGACACCGAAAAAAATCCGGCGTGCTCGGGATATCCGCCAAGAAAGTTTGAAGGTTTATGGAAGCCCAGTGCTGTAGAACAATTTTGTCCACGAGTGCAGGGCAAGAGGGTCTGGGGGAAAAGACCATGCAGAGTTTGCGCAATGAATAGTATGGTCAGGTCCAAACAAATTCAACTCATGGTCAGAATTAAAGTAAACAAACTTTTGTTTGGCATTAACATACCACATGGGGGCGGGGAGGTTCTTGTAAACAATGGTTGTATACAGACTGAACTGGCAACATTGGATCACTCAGCGGTGTTTTGTCCAGAGTCCAAATGACCTAACCTCACTAACCTGTGTTCTTTGTTCTTTCGTGTAAGAGCTGGTGTAATTAAAATGAGGACTAAGCCACACAAGAGTCTAATAATAAGATCTAGTTTTAAATAATCCGCTGGACAATAAACGCTTTATCAAAAATGAAGAGTGCACACTATTCTAACAACAAACACTTTTAAGATTAGTTACTTTTAAAACTGTTAATGTATAAATAAATACACAGAACAAAATCCGCTTTGAAACATCCCTTATTGGAAATATTAACTTTTTTCAGTGTTTATGGCATTGCGCCATTACAATAGTATATTGTGCAACAAGACTTTGCATGACGACATGAGGAAAACTAGCCGTGAGGCGAGTGCCAGCAAGTCATAATGAAAAGTAAAGAGTCAGTTTCAAACGTGTTGCACACGATACTTTTCACACCAGAAAATAAATAATGATTAATATGCGATTTTTATTATTTTTTATCTTTTAACTTTGACAGGACTGTGAAAATTTTTTATAGCCAAACGTGTGAAAAGTTGTTATCACGTTATGTCAAAAGTAAATGACAGAATAAATCATATTGAAAGACAGAACCGTGTGCAAAAAACATATTTTCCTTGCACACATTGTGCGCAAAATACAATTTTCAAAGCTTGTTTAGCGTGTGCAAAACCCCATTTTCTAAAGGGGAAGTGCAGTCGTATAAAAACATTTTTATAAGTCGATGTTTATTGTTAAAAAATATTTTTAACGTCGAAAAATTGTTTTTGTTTATTATCTGGAGTGACGCATAGTGTCATTTACTTTTAGATGCTGTTGATCAAATCAGTTTACAAAACGATTGTTAAATAACGCCAATCTTAATAGAAAGAGATAAAATGACCTCAAGTGCTTTACAATATCTGAGAATTTATAATTTTTTAAATCAATATCTGGACTCCGCTCAATCAACCTTGAATCACCCGATATTTATAGAGCTAGATTTTACCGTTACGGTGCAATTAGATCGTGGATTGCGGAACTGTCATATCACAAATGTTTATTTTTAAATCGATGTTGCCTATATTAACAAAAAAAAAAATTTTTTTTTGAATATTTTTTATTACATTTTGTAAATTTTTTTTTTTTTTTTTTTTGAGAGGGGGGAATTTTTTAAAGTTTACCCAAAAAAAAAAAACAAAGAGATCACTATCCCAAAACCCCCCGGCCAAAAAACTGGCGTTTTTTTAAAAATTTTAGTCCTTGAGTTCGGGGGGTCCAAACTTGGGAATTTTTGTAACCATCTATTTTTTTTGACATAAAAAAAAATGTCAAATTCAAACTTACTACCCCTATATTGTTTTTTTTTTTTTTTTGGACATTTTTTTTTTAAACGAAATTTTTTACAGAATATTTAAAACTATTTAATATAATTTTTTTTTGTTTACTTTACTGCGTTTTATTGTGTAATATTAAATTTTATATCATTTGCTTGAGGGGGAAAAAAAGAATAGAGGGCACCACTTCACAGCTTTCTACTGTTCTATAACTGTATTGTGGTTTACAATACCTTTACAAGTGTTTTCTTTGATGAAAAGGGAAAAATGTAAAAAGAAAAGTCTAATATTAAAACCATTATCTTTAAACAGCTTTTTTAAAATTAAAAAAGTTTTTAAAAAATTTTACATTAAAAAAATTTGAAAAAAAAAACAAAAAAAATATTTTAAAACAAAACAACATTAAATTTTAAAAAAAAAAAATCACAAATATTTTAAAAATTATATTTATAGCTTTTTTTAAAACATGAGCAATAATTATTATAGGCTACTAAAAAAAACATCTATTTTCTATAAACACAAATAAAAATTTTTTTTAAATATAAAGATTTTTTTAAAAAAAAGGGGTTTTTTTAAAAATAAAAAAAAAAAAAACAAAATATTAAATTGTGCAGATTTTTAAAAAATTTTTTAACTTTAATTTTAAAAAATTTTTAATTTATTTTTGTTTTATTTTAAAGTAACTTTATTTAAAATAAAGACTATACAGGGGTGCAAAAATATATATAATGATATATTTAGAAATTAACAACATAACTCTAATTTGGTGTTTCCGGTCCTTTTTAAAAATTTTCACTAAAGTACATATCTACTACTCTTTAAAAACCCTTTAAAATAAAACTTATAAGCTTCATATGGACGTACAAATTTTGTATTAAAACTATCTGCTTTTTTTAACCCCCCTTTTTTTTTTTTAAAATTTTTTTTTAAAAAAATTTTTTTTTTTCAAAAAATTTAAAAAAATGATGTGTATTTAACCCCCTATAGTGGTCGAAAAAAAAACACCGGGGTACTGTAATGTTTTTGTGAGTAACAAAAAACCTATTATTTTAAGTAAAAAGGGTTCCCCTTCGTCTAAGAATATTAAGGTTTAATTTTTTTAAGTTTTCCTTTTTAAAAGAGCTTTGACCGGCTCACCCTATATATCGGGGGGGCTAATTTTATTGGACAAAAAACCCACTGTTTACTTACGAAACCCCGTGAGATTTTCCCCAAATTTCATACTTTTGAAATCTTAAATAAAAAAACATAGTTCAGTACAGTCTGTTCTACGTATTTATATATTTTGTTTTTCCACAATCGATAATAGTCGCAAACGACCGGTTGGAAAACCCCGCTATATATATTATAACTTGTATTTGTGTTATTTGGGGTTTAAATAAATATATTTGTCGTACAATTACGGGGAAGATCACTTATAGAAAGTAATAAAATAACCCTTTTTATGATGAAATATTATTTTTTCACCCCTGTAGTTTTTTTAAAATTGTTTACATACTAAAAATGCCTTGTATAAATTTTAATTATATAAAAATTTCTCTCAAAAATGTATATTACATTTTTTTAAAAAACTGCCACACACATTAAAACGATACTAAATTATCACGGGGTTTAGTGGCTAAAAGTTTTTTTTTACATAAACTAAACTAATTAATGTCAACATGAAAAAAAAACGATTTCCTGACAATCAGACTTCGCAAAAGGGTTTTTAAAAAAACCCTTTTAAAATTTCCCCCAAAAAAATTTTTTTGAAGGGAAGCATGTAACATATTTACTGGTAACAGCACAGCAACAGGCAGCACGATCTCTTCTTGGCGGCGTTTTTTGGGTATTTTTAAGCAAAAAACAAGAAAAAAAAACCAAAAAGAAACAATTTCAATGTAAATAAATGGCGGCTGAACCTGCGCGGGAAAAAACCGTACTTTTTCCCCCAATTTTGAAATTATTTTAAATGCTGTGATACCACTCTGGTCCCTTTTTGGGTTCCCCGAAAAAAAAGTGTTACAAGCTTAAAAATTTTTAACTTTTTGATGAGGTTTTTTATTTACATAACATACAAAAAAATGAAAAAAATGGTTTGACTGGTAGAATAAGAGCAAAATTCCAATTTTATGATCTAAAGCTTCCAAGACGGGTTGTGGTAGCTGCTTACAAATAACTATGTAGACATAACAAAAAAAGGTTAAAACTCTTTAATATTAAATACTGGGCTTAAAAGTTTTTATTACCCTTTTTTTTTGATTTATAGGGGATGAAAACCGGCTATGAGCCAAAGAGATAGGACCGAAATCGGGGAAAATGTATCTTTTTTTTAATTATCAAAAAAATTTTTTGATTTTTTTTTTGATTAGAAAAAAAAAAAAAAAGTTATTTGTGCACATAATTTTTGCAAATTTACTTTTTTTTAACAAGTCATGAGATTACACTTTTTTTTGGTAAAAAGGAAAATTTTTCCAACCATGGAACCCAAATTTTGGGGGGTTTTTTTGGTCGTTTTCAACAAAAATAATATATAATACCTTGACCTACAGACCTAATTTTATTTTAATGTTCGTTTTTGGGGACTTCACTGATGAATTTTTTCATCGTTTTCCCCCCGTCGCAAAAAATCTTCGTCGTGATTATGTGGGGAAATTTTTTTGGGGTTTCCGGTGGGGTATGTGGTATCAGGCTTTGACTTTCTCATAACCCTAAAGAAATTATTAATTATTGCTATACTGTACAACCCCTAATACAAAAAATTTTTAAAAAGGGATACTAATTGAATAAACAGCAGGGGGAACCCCAGAAATCAAGAAAGGATGGATAATTAAAGCAGAGTTGCCCTTTAATGTTTGATTTCGAGTCATTTAAATATTAGAAATATTTCCCCAAAAAAAAAATTTTTTTGGGGAAAAAAATAGACCAGGAATTTTTTTTTAGGATATTTTTTTGGAAAAAATTTAAAAAAAAAAAATTTTGACATTTGTAAAAAGACGGTTATAGTAGCAATTTTAATAATGCCAAACTGACCAAAATATTTTTTTTACTCAAGTAAAATTCGTATTTAAAAAAAATTTTAAAAAACCCCCCAAAAGTTTTAAATAGTTTCCATAACCTATATCCAAGAAAATAAATAAATAAAAAAATTTTGTGGTGCATATAAGCATTTTATATTAAAACATACTATTGTTGCTTTCTTTTTGAGAGAAAAAAAAAATGAAGAGTCCTCTTACCTAAAAAAATATCTTAGATCTTAGATAAAATAAGGGAACTTATTTTTCTGAAAATCTTTTTTTTTTAAAAATCAATTTAAAAAAAATTTTGAAAGCGATCTCAGAATATCTATAATAAAAATAAAAAAATTTTAAAAAATTTTAAATTTTTTTAAATTTTTTTAATTTTCTAAATTTTTTTTTTACTCATATATAAATAATACCAACTTTCAAAATTCTGGGCGATCTCAGAATATTTATAATAAAAAAGGGAAAAATTTTTAAAAAAAATTTTTTTCCTTTTTTTCCCAAATTTTTTTTTTTTTTTTTTTAAAAAGCCGGGGAAAAAAAGGGGGGCCCCCTTTTTTTTTAAAAAATTTTTTTTTAAAATTTTTTTTTTTTTAAAAAAAAGGGGGGGGAAAAAAAAAAAAATTTAAAGGTTTTTTAAAAATTTTTTTTTTTTTTTTTTTTTTTTTAAAAAATTTTTTTCTCTTTTTTAAAAAAATTTTTTTTTTTAAAAAAAAAAAAAAAAAAACCAAAAATTTTTTTTTTAAAAACCAAAGGGGAAAAAACCCTTTTTTCCCCCCCCCCTTTTTTAAAAAAAAAATTTTTAAAAAAATTTTTTTTTTTTGAAAAGAAACCCTTTTTTTCCCCAAATTTTTTTTTAAAAAAAAAAAAAAATTTTTTAAAAAAACTTTTTTAAAAACCCCCAAAAAATTTTTTTTTTTAAAAATTTTAAATTAAAATTTTTCCCCCCCCCCTTTTAAAAATTTTTTTTCCCTTTTAAAAAAAAAATAAATTTTTTTAACTTTTTGGGGGTTTCCCTTTTGGTTTAATTTTTTAAAAAAAAAAGGGGGGGGGGTTCTTTTGGGTTTTCCTTAAAAAAAACAGGTTTTAAAAATTTTTTTTTTTTGGGGGGGGGAAAAAAATTTTAAAAAATTTTTAAAAATTTTAAATTCTTAAAAAACCCCAAAAACCCCCGGGGGGGGTTTTTTCCCCTTTTTAAATTGGAAAAATTTAAAAAAAAATAAAAATTTTTTTTTTTCCCCCTTTCCCCGGGGGGGAAAAAAAAATTTTCCCTTTAAAAAAAATTTTTTTTTTTAAAAATTTTAAAGGGTTTTTTAAAAAAAATTTTTTAAAACTTCCCTTTTCCCCCAAAAAAAAATTTTTTAAAAAAAAAAATTTTTTTTTTTTAAAATTTTTCCCTTTTTGGGAAAATTTAAAGGGCCCCCTTTTTTTTGGGGAAAAAAAAATTTTTTTTTTTAAAAAAAAAAACCCCCAAAAAAAAATTTTTCCGGGCCCTTTCCCGGGGAAAAACCCCCAAAACGGGAAAACCAAAAAATTTTAAAAAAAAAAATTTTTTAAAAAAAAGGGGGGCCCCCAAAAAAAAAAGGGGAAAAAAAATTTTTAAAAAAATTTTTAAAAATTTTTAAAGGGGGCCCCAAAAATTTTTTTTTGAAAAAAACCCCCCAAAATTTTTTCCCCCCAAAAAAAAAAGGGGAAAAAAAAAAAAACAAACCCAAAAAAAAAAATTTTTAAAAAAGGGGTTTCCCGGGGTTTTTTTTTTAAAAAAAAAAATTTTTTTGGGGGGAAAAAGGAAACCCTTTTTTTTTAAAAATTTTTAAAAAAAAGGTTTTTTCCCCCCTTCCCCCTTTTTTTTTTAATTTTTTTCCCCCCGGGGGGTTTTTTTTCCCCTTTTTTCCCCCTTTTAAATTTTTAAAAAAAAAAATTTAAATTTTTTTTTTTTAAAAAAAGGGAAAAATTTTAAGGTTTAAAAAATTTAAATTTTTTAAAAAGGGGGGGAAAAAAAAAAAAATTTTTGGAAATTTTTTTTAAAAAAATTTTTTAAATTTAAAAACCCAAAACGGTTTTTAAAAAAAAAAAAGGGCCCCTTTTTTTTTCCCCCCAAAAAAAAAAAAAAAAAGGGGAAAAAAAAAAATTTTCCCCCTTTAAAAAAAAAAAAAAATTTTTTTTTTTTTTTTTAAAAAAAAAAAAAAATTTTTTTCCCCTTTTTCCCTTTTTTCCCTTAAAAAAAAAAATTTTTTGGGGGGCCCCCCTTTTTTAGGCAAAAAAACCCCCCCCCCCAAAAAAAAATTTTTTTTCCCCAAAAAGGGGGCCCCCAAAAACCCCTTTTTAAAAAGGGGGCCCCAAAAATTTTTTGGGAAATAAATTTTTTTAAAAAAAAATTTTAATTTTTCCCCAAAAAAACCCCTAAACCCGGGTTTTTTTTTTTTAAATTTTTAAAAAAACCAAAGGGGGTTTTTTAAAGGTTTTTTTTTAAATTTTTTTAAAAAAAAACATTTTCCCTTTTTTTAAAAAAAAAAAAAAGGGTTTTTTTTTTCCCCAATTTTTTAAAAAAAATTAAAAATACCTTTTTTTTTGGGGGGGGGGTTTTTTGGGGAAAAAAAAAAAAAAAAAATTTTTTTTCTTTTTTGACCCCTTTTTTTCCCCAAAAAAAAAATTTTTTTTTTTTTTTTTTTAAAAAAATTTTTTTTTTTTTTTTGGGCCCTTTAAAATTTTTGGGTTTTTTAATTTTTTTTGGGGAAAATTTTTTTTTTAAAATTTTTTTTCTTTTTTAAAAAAAAAAATTTTTTTTTGTTTTTTTTTTTTAAAAATTTTTTTTTGGGGGAAAAAAAAAATTTTTTAAAATTTTAAAAACCCCCCTTTTTTTTTATTTTTTTAAAACCAATTAAAAAAAAAAAAAAAAAAAAAATTTTTTTTTTTTAAAAAATTTAAAAAAAGGGGGGGTTTTTTTTTTTTTTAAAAAAATTTTTAAAAAAAAAAAAAAAAAAATTTCCCCCAAAAAAATTTTTAAAAAAAAGGGGGGGTTTTGGGGGGGGAAAAAAAATTTTTAAAAAAAAAAAAAATTTTTTTTAAAAAAAATTTTAAAATAACTGGCATTTATCAGTCCCGTGAAGTTCTCCCCTAATTCGGGACTTTAAAATGTTCTCCATCCTCTAATTTTCTTACTTTTAAGAATATCACCAAAAATGTGGTCACCCACATATAATACATCCTTTCCTATTAATAAGATTGAGTTTTAGAAAACGATTTTTAATGGTAAATATCAATACTTGATTAAAAGATGTATGCTTAAGCTTGTATTCGATACATTAATCTCACCAATAATCCATCGCTAATTTTTACTTTTTTAATGGTGATTTGGTAAATAAATATTCACATGAGTCCGGCACCGGATATCCACTAACGAATATACGTATTTTTTACTTTCCACACATTGTCTCGTTTGCATTTATATCATTAATTATCAGACAACACAAAAAGATAGTCTTTATAGTCATAAAGAACGACTCTAATTTACTATCTTATTAACTTAAAAATGCAGCATTTGGTGGTTGGTGGCATTCTACATATTGTTTGAAAAACTACGAGAAAATAAAGAAAAATTATTAAATTTCTCTTTTTGACGAACTATATCACAAACCAAATGACTTTCTCCAGAGCCAAAACACTGATTTTATTTTCTTTGCCGTTGTTGTTACAGTGCTTTTGCCGCCGATCTTCGTAAATTGTTCCATTTATAAACTTGATCTTGGCGTTCTAATCTTTAGTTTAAGGGGTGACTGTTTATTTTAATACTATTAAGTAATAGTATTATCATAAACAATGAAACTTACTTTTGTTAATGTTTATGTACTTTTGGTTTATGTTTGTTGAAAATTATTTAAAATGAAAATATATATCCTTTGATATTTATTTAAAATACACAGTTTTTTAAAATGATGTTCATGATTTTACAGTAGGCCAATGCGAATATTCAACAAAATACAGAATGCACTCAATTGCTGTGTTTTTGATGTTAACAGAATTTACTTAATAAATGCTGTTCCTTTTCTTTTTAAGATAAATTCTTTATAAAATCTACATTCCTACTAAGCCTTTATAATCCAAGAAGACTATTCTTTTATGTTATGTCAGTGGTTCCCAAACTGGGGGGCGCGCCCCCCTGGGGGGGCGCAAAGCAACATCAAGAGGTGCGCGAGAGCTCAGAAAAATTATTAAAAATTTTCATCTTTAAAAGAACAAAAAATTAGTTCAAATAAAAAAAAAGTTTTATATATGGAAACGTCGTCTGCAAGTTCAAACACCAATTTTTTTCTTATTTCCGAAATTGGGTTTATTAATGGAGAATAGTGACGACACTGCTAAAAACGAAGAGATTACAAAAGATATTATATTTCATCTAGAAAGTCCCTTTGATGAATTCCAACGATATTTTTCTAATTTCTAATTTACATGCACATAAATATGCTTAAAGTCCTTTTAATTTTGATATTAACATCCTTCCAGAAGAAATGCAAGAACAAGCAATCGACTGAACACACGACTCAGTAGCGAAAAATGACTTTGAAAATTTGGTGATTACTCCATTTTGGATAAAATATCCTTCCATCTATCTTTTAATCGCGGAAATGGCTTTGAAATTTTACATACCATTCTCGACAGCCTACTTATGTGAAAAAGAATTTTCTATTTTAATGAAAATTTAAACAAAAAAAACGAAGCCGGCTTGATGGTTGCTAGTGACCTACGTTACGTACTTTTAAAGATAAAACCAAGAATTTCCTTGTTAAGGAAATGCAGTACCATACTTCGCATTAGATTAGATAAGTGTCCAAATGTCATGTTTATAAATAAATGCTTTTTTTTTGGTAAAAAGAATGTTTCTGTATAGTCGAGGGAAGAGGGGGGCGCGACCACTTCTTAATTTTAAAAAGGGGGCGCCATAGAAAAAAGTTTGGGAACCACTGTTATGTGAATATCACTAACCTAAATGCAAACTGGATACAGTGTATAAGGTAAAAAAAAATCGTATATCCGTCCTCTTGCAGTCGGATCCGGATCCGATGCCAAAAGACCTTATCTGATTCGTGTGAAACAAGGCTTAGGCAAAGACCCGTAATGTTCCAATTGAAGTATTTTTATGGTAAATGATATGACACACATAACATGGAATTCTGGCTCTCAAACGATTTTTTTTTAATTCGAGTATGTTGTTTCTTATATCAATAGGAACATCTTTTAAATGGGACATTTTTGAGTAGGCCTATAGGGTGGCCCAAAAAATCACTGAGAAATTGAAGCTTAACTGTTTATTAATTCCAATATAAACACATTAAAAAAAAAGATTTTTCATCTAAATTTAACAGAATAATATTTTATATATTTGTTAAAAGTTAAAATAATTTGATTTAACATTTAACTACAGGGTGGTCCAGTATCAAATAAATATGGATTATGCTAACTAAAAGGTTAATATCGTGATATACTTGTATATATTTTTAGAATTTGTACATTTTTGACAGTTTATTAAAGTAAATTTAAGTTAAAATATTTTGGTTTGTTCCAACAAGATATTTTGTCACATGTAAAGAGGTACATAGTTTTAAAATCTACACATTTTTCTGGCAGAGAAATAATAAAATTAAGCTACCCATAATTAGAACAATTTTGGTATACACCTACAGGGTAAATAATCTAGGTGGTTTCATTAACCATGTCTCCTGGATTTCCCTATATTTTTAAGATAAGTCATTTTAAAATTGTTTGCCGCGCAAAAAATTGCTGGTGTAAAATAACTTATTAATAATTTAATATTGTTCAGTAAATTATTTATTAATTTATATGATTATTAGCTTAAAAATTAGTAAATAATATGATCTTTTAACTTTGTCTCTTATGGTTTGCATATTTTGTGGGAATAAACCAAAATATTTTAACTTAAATTTACCTTAATAAACTGTCAGAAATGTATAAATTTTGAAAATAAGTATATACAAGTATATAACGAAATTAACATTTTAGTTGGCATAATCCATAATATTTATTCGATATTGGACCACCCTGTATGTGTAAAATGTTAAATCAAATTATTTTAACTCTAAACAAATATATAAAATATTATTCCATTGGATTTAGACAAAAATTCACTTTTTTTATGCGTTTATATTGGAATTAATAAACAGTTAAGCTTTAACTTCTCAGTGATTTTTTGGGTCACCCTATAGGCCTGCACAAAAATGTCCTGTTTAAAAGAAGTTCCTATTGAACCAAGGAACATCATACTCAAATTACCAAACAAATCGTTCGAGAGCCAGAATCCCATGTTATGTGTGCCATATCATTTAAAAAATATTTTCTGACATAATACAAACCTTTTGCACCAATAAGCTTGGTAAAGACATCACAGGATCCTCCGGAATACACATGCTCTTTTTGAAATGGCCCAGTATGTATACCAACTCTTAACGTTCCCGTATTGGTGTCCACTTGACGTAAAATCGTCCCTTCCCCGAAAAACAGAGGCTTACAAGCGTCTACTACTACTATGTCAAAATATGTCTTCCAGTTCCTGTGAGGTTCTTCAGGCTAAAATGTATATTAGTTTTATTATAGTATGACCTGTAGTGATGTCATCTTTCTAAATGAAACAATATTTTTTTGAGTTACAGACAACAAAAATACATTTTAGGATCGTAAATACATGATAGAAAGTATGGTATGACTACATTAATCTTACCTTAGCTCCATGAGGAAAATCAAACAGGTATGTCATAATTTTATTTGTAAAGTTATAGTCACTATTGGTAAGCAAAAAAACCTTTGCTCCACTTTCTTTTAACCTAGCTAAGAATGTTGGCAGTCTTTCATCTTTTTTTACATACTTCTCCAAATTTTCAATTGTTTTCGTCTTTAGCTCTCCTCTAATATGTACGAAGTCAACAGCAGTTCTCACATCCTAGAATATGTGTATAGTTAGATAAATTAATTCTGTGTTAAATGTTCATAATATTAGATTTCAATACAAACAGGTTAACTATTTTGTAAAACAACAATGCCTAAAAAAACATTTGAAAAAAAATAAACTGGAAATCAGGATTCCCTACCAGAAATTCATTAACAGTCGATGACTGACCAAATTTAAATAAATTTAAAGCAAATCTTGTAAGAACTGATTTATATTCTAAAAGACGGACACAAAAAGGATCTCATAAGATAACACATATCATCACCAACCACAAGTGAATTGACAGAAACAACCCAAGTAGCAATACTTCTATTTAAAAAAACTTCTTGACAAAATGGTGACCCTAAATACTTTAATATAGTTTAATAGATTTTACAATGTTGCAAATTTACCGAAAACTGTCCCTAAATGCTACCTGTGAAGGGCTTATTCCACCAGCAGCACCAAAAGAACTAATAATGTTAAAATCTAGGCAAATATAGAAAAAAGGAGGGTGGGAAGGTATTTAGGCTGAGGCGCCCGCCAAGGCGAGCCTCAGGCGGAAAATCGGCTATGATTTTTTTTTCATCAGTTGTCAGTACTGTAGTCATATTATTATTATTTTTTTATTGACAAAATTAATCAAAAAAATAAATTACAGCAGAATAATTTAATAACAAATTTTTAACTTATATACTTAATTTAATTATTTTTAATATATTGTTCCCTGACACCCCGTATAAAAACACGGATCCTGGTTTTACACCTTTTTATTGGATATCTGGTTTACAAACGTTTCTATGGTAACACTTCAACGTAACGTAATAATGACAACTGTTTAACCTTTAACTGTCTGTCAACTTCTTATCTCGTCGGAATACAAAACTAAACTGGCCCGTGCGGAACTTTCCTCCGCTTTTTATAGTAAAGTGGAAAAGAATGGAAAAGTCTAGAATTAGCTGGAAGAATTCTTTTACTACAGGATGTAAGAAAAGTGTAAAATGAATGTCTCCAGCGCCCTCAGGATAATCCGCAATGACCGTCGAAAAAGGGAAAAACTAAGGTAACCTATTTTAAATAAATTATTAACCTAAATAAAATAATTCTAACCTTTTACATTTCTAATAACTAAACACTAACTAAAGAAAGTCCGTAACAATATTTAGAATAAAGAAATATATGAATTATTAATAAAATATCAATTTATTCTGATACCTACAGCAAGAATGTAACTCTTTTTAATATTTAGGCTGCGGATAAATTGGTATTTAATACATTTATTAAAGTATAAATGTTACGTTTTAGTACGCCTGCTAGGCACAGTATTTTTGTAACTGCGATTTTATTGTTAAGAAAATTTATTCTAAGTTTAATCATCTGCAAATAAGGATGTATAGTTAATTTACATTCCACTTCCTTCAGTCAGATACAAACAGTTGTTTTATGTGAATCATGTCTCTTTCAAATGGTAGGCTAATGTTTTCATATTAAGAAAATATTGAATTTGATACAAATTTCACCACAAAATTGGTATTTTAAAGAAACGAAATTCTCGGTTCAAAAAACTTTAAACCTACAACTTTGCACTTTAATTTTTTAAAATTTCCGGGAAATAAACCCTGGAATCGTCGTTTTTGTTGGGGGGGGTATTCCATACTCCCCAAATCGCCTGGTGTGGGGGGGGATGGGCGCAAATGTTAAACCCTGCCAAGGGCGTGGCCATACCTAGATACGGCCCTGGTGGGAGGTGCTCTTTATTGAAAATGCTATCCACTATGACTCTCACTCCAGACGCGCTTGCCTTTCGGGACTTGTCGGTAGGGTTGTATCAAAGGCACAGTGAATAACGGAGAAAACAAACGTCTACTTATAAGATAAATGTCATTTTTCTATATAGCCCTTTTAAACGATATTCCATAAGGTAAAAAATAAAAAAAATTTGAGAGACGCCAACTCGCCCCAACAAAAAAATGCTAATTTTTAACCATGCAAATACAGGTTATGATAAAAATACTTTAATATATTAAAATCCTATAATCGGGAGAACAAATTAAATAGGTAAATAAATTGGAAAATGGCGTACGACTATTATTACTTAAATATTTGATATTAAATTTGTTAATCGAAACACGATACCCGCACAAGACGTCTTGTCAGCTCTTTAAATTCCATGTTTTCCACTTTGACAGTACAGTACATTCCACAATAATTCGTTGATTTCTCGTTATACCTGCTACTGTTAGTTGTAAAACTCAATAAACTTTGGGTACCCGCATGTAGGTCCGGACTAAAAATTTTCTTTATTTATTATTGTACCTACTTTTTGGTATATTATGTAGGTTAAAGGCAAATTGCAGGTGTTCAATATAAAGCAGTCTTTTCATCTTAGTTCATCAGTCGTTTGGAGTTTGTCAAGGTATTTTCGTGTGTGTTATTGAGCATCCAAAATACGAACAATTGTGGAATTATTATGCTACCATTTAAAAGGGTAGACAACAATATTTGTCAGCAACTTTCTTATTTTTCGAAACAAGAATTAAATTATTTACTGGTAAAAGACACAATAAATACAGTACAAGTAATGTTTAATCTAGAGTTTATTTCCGCACAAGAATTAAATTATTAGTAACAAAACTAAAAAATACTTTTTTAGAACATTTATAATTTTAACAGGGTTTTTAAATAAAATGTCTAGTATGTTCACACACTTCACACATCTAAATTATTTAAAACATGCTATTTTCCAGTAATCTACATTTTTTGCATTGGTTTTTTAATTTTTATTTTGGTCTTTCAGGTCGATGTTAACATTCTTGTTAAATCATCTATTCAGTAAGTCTAATTTCAGGTTAAGTTTTTTTTACCAAAATGCAGGCGAAAGTTATAACAGATACAATTTGGTTATCCTAATTTAAATTAAAAATTTTAAATTGTTAATATTTTATAAAAGTCATTCAATAAGCAAGAAATACATACATGAAACTAAATATGGATAGGTAGAGATAGAACGCTGTAAGAACAACACCGATACGTCACGGTCTCATATGGCAAACTGATATAAAACCGTGACGTATCGGTGTTGTTCTAACAGCGTTCGATCTCTAATGAGCTTATTCTGTGGATAGTAAAATTATATTCTTACCTGAAAAATAGACTGGTAGGACATCAACAGCTCGCAACATTTAACGCCAGTATCGTGTTTTGTGTACTCGGGTGAGTTAGTAAAAAAATCTATCAGACAAGCTAGTAAATAAGTTTCGGGTAAGTTAAATAAAGTGTTGAGCACATAAACCCTCGACTCGTCTAAGGTTATAAATTTGTTAGGATACAATTCGTAAATTCTTGAGCTGCAAAGAAGCAAAAAAACATGGTTACGAATAGGTACCTGAAAGATGGTTTTCTATATTACCCAAAACAAAAAATATGGCGTCTATTTATTATTTAGATTAAAAGAAGCCAACCGCATTATGCGCAAAGTGTACTTAGCTTTGTATAAATATTCTGGTAGACATTTAACTTACTCAATATTGACCTAAAGAAAGTCGAAACATCGTCTTTTAAATAAATTACGACAATGAAGGTTAAACAATCATGTTTCACGATAGCTATATCAGCAAAAAAAAAATATTTAGAATAATAGAAATTTAGGAAGTATACCAACGAACTCAAGGACTAGAATTAACGCAACGCCAGTTTGTAGGCAAGGTATTTGGTATAGTGATCTGTTTATTTTTGTTTTGGAAATACGTAAACAAATTGCCAGATCTCACAAATCAAAATTAGGAAATTATCTTGAAAATGTAATAAAATTATTCAAAAATATTGGTTCTTTGTGTTAATATAGGCAACATCGATTTAAATATAAACATTTATTGATATGGCAGTTCCAAGATCCGATTGCACCGACAACTAGGTTGATTTGGACAGCTGCTGTATTCGTTTGATAAAAAAAATATATTAAATCAAGTATTGTACGGCACTTCGATGTCATTTTATCTCTTTCTATTAGGTTGTATTATTCAATAACACGTTTTGAAACTGACTCGATCAACAGCAATCTAATGAACATCTAAAGTGAATGACATATCTGTCTGTCACTTCAGATAATAAACAAAAATAGTTTTCTGGTTTTAAAAATAATTTTTAACAATAAAGAATCATCCATTTATAAAAATGTCATTTATGGTGCAATGCCATAAACATTAAAAAGTTATTATTTCTGGAGTGATGTTATTCAGTGTGTTTAATCAACGTTGCCGGTGCAGTGTGTTTACAAGAACTCTCCCGCCTTGCCCCTTTGATCATATTAATGCCAAACAAGGTTTGTTTACTTTATTTCTATCTGAGAATTTTTGTTGGGATTTTGGGTTTAAATAAATGTTCTTTTTATTAAAACATTTATAATTTTAATTGGTTTTTTAAATTTGAAAATCTTATGACCTAATTTGTAAGTAATAAAATGTAGCTGGTTTATAGTTGTATTTGTCACTTCAACCCTCTAATAAGTGATTTAAATTTGGGTAGGATTATTTTAAAGTTTATATAGATGTTTTACAATACTTACTGTTTTAAAAATTCGAAACCATGCACTGCTACTAAAATATTTCCATAAGCGTCAACTTTTAAAAGATTTCCATAGAGGGTATCAAACCACAGACCTCTGAAAGAACATTCTTTTATTATTAAATCAATTTTTATAAAATGCTAAATCTAATTCGCTTTGGCGGTCCCAAAAGCTTCCTGCCTAAACTAGATTGACAGTAAAAATAAAAAAAACTTGTATTACCGTTTTTTAATATTATCTCCCTTAAATTTTATTCGTCGGCGAAAACCCCTCTTCCGGAGAAAATGTTTTTAGTCTAGGAGGAATCGGCACATAGTACCGAAAACTATTCCACCTCAATTTTTTTTATATGATCCTCTTTAAATTGCCTACTGAGATGTAAATGCATGATGCCATGGCGCCACCTGGTGCCCTGTTTAAAAAATTGTTTTAACAATTGCAAGGGATTATTTTTTTTAACCGGACAAATTTTTCTCATATTCTATATTGAAATACAAACAAAAAAGGTTCTATGACTTTTCATGATAAAGTGAATTTTAAAAAGTTTGAAAAATCTTAAATTTTTGTACTTTTGACCCATGAAAAATATATATTAAAAAAAATAAAACATAAAAAATATATTTTTTTATCCCTAACACCATTAAATATTAATATATTAATTAGATATTCCCAGAAATCAAAAGAAACTATAAAAACCTATCTATATGGCTAAAAGTTTTATTTACTATTTTATATTTTTTTAAATATTAAAGGTACCCACACTGTTTACCAGTAACTATTTTTTAAAAAAATCATTCGAAGTCAATGTCAGTTAGTATTAAAATTTTTTTTATTTTTATGTTTTTTTTTACTATTATTGAAGAGCAGACTGTCTAAAAAATTTTAAAAAAAAAATATAAATTTTAAAAATAATAAAATAAATATCTTTAAGGGTTGCTAACAGGGCAAGATAACCTAAGAGGACACCTAAAAAAGGCTCTACAATGGGGACCCCCGTTGCAGAATGTGCCGGGGGGGGGAAGAAACAGCCTACCATATCATTTCGAATGTAAAGCATTGAATACGAAAGAAGGCATTATTTGGCGACCGAAAATGAGCCCCCAAAAAATATATCAAACCAAAAATCGGGGGTTTTCAGACTTGTAAAAGTGTTAAATTGGTACACTTTTTTTTATACATGTTTTATTGTTTATAACCTGTTTTTGAAATGTATATTATTTTATTTTATTTAAATTATTAAAAAAATCTTGTAAAAAATCATTCTAGTCTTTTATTTTATAAAATAAATTTCATAACACTTGACCCTTGGGCAAAGATCACCCTCCAACATGGGAGCGATCCGGGGTTCCTTTAATCAAGTGTTTTTAAGAAACCTTTTTAAAAAACTTTAGCGGGGACAGGTATTTTTGTTATTTAAAGATGACTACAGAGATTTCGAAGAGTTTTTTTTATGAAAGAAAAATCAGAAGGGGTAATCATTTAAAACGTTCCCAGCAGAAGCAAAAGTTTTAGGTTATGTCATAAAAAAAGGGTTTTTGTCGGAAAGGGGGGAGTTTGACAATAGACAAGTCAGGGATCATCAGCGATTCAGATCATGGAGGTGACCCCAAAACACCGGGGTCTACGTCTGATCCCGGTACAGCGGGGAGCAATGTATGGGAGTCAGAGACAAAGTCAGTGGCAATTTCCCCACAGAAGCCAAATTGTAGCGCCAGCAATGTGCAAAAAATTGATTTGGTTGAAAACTCTTTCGAAGAAATTTCAACTCAAAAATTTTACTTT
>JAHBCN010015805.1:0-20408 GCA_019359885.1 Listronotus oregonensis
GTTTGTTAGTTCTGGTTAGTTTTTTATATAAAAAACAACCTTCAATAATAACAAATTTAAAAAAAAGTTTGGCAACTTGCTTATTCAAGCAGCATTCAGACATGTCAAAGAATAGCATCGTATCATATCTTTATATGGAAAAAAAGAATTATATATTCCTGTTTAAAAAAGACAAATTTTTAAAAGCCTATTTTAAAAATTTTATTGAAAAAATGCAATTTTTTGTTGCTAAAAATGTTTAAAAAATAATGAAGTTTTGAATGTATAATCAAAAAAATAACGAATCCCGTTGGTGGTTTTCTTTACCAGCAACCAATAAAAAAAAGTTAAATAAACCTACTATTTAGGTGGGTAATTAATAACAATAATTGATATTTTTGTATGGGTTTAAAAATCTACCCACCTGTTTTGGATATTTAAATTTTTTTCTTTTCTAAACAACTTAAGCAGCCCTTAGATCTGCGTTTAAACCTGTTGATATAACTTTAACTACCTACTACACTTCCACCGGACCGTAAGATCTTTGTAGTCGGCGGCTCGCTAAAAGCCAAGCGGCGAAAAAAATATACTTTAAACATTAGCTACAATTTGTACGCGGCATGTATATATAAATTTTCAATAATAAACTTTTTTCTCGATTGCCAAAAATTACGCTACAAAAAATAAAAATTTTTTGAGTTTCTACTATTTTAAAAATTTAACAAAAAATATCAGCTTCAAGTGGGACGTTGTTTGAAGCGCTATTGTGTCTACTTTAATCTAAAAAAATAACTTGATAGCATGAATTTATTAAAGATATAGCAGTGGAGAAGTTAAAATACGTGTTTTATTGAAAACCGAATTTTTTTGGGTTTTTCGAAATAAAAAGCTCTCGACCACTAAAAAATTTTAAAAAGTGATTTCGTGTACACGATTACCTTATTAAAGAATTCCACTAAGTCTGGTTTGGTTCTAAGCCGGTTTTTTTTTCTCGATAACTAAGCGAGTTTTCTTCCAAATTTTACTCCACTAAAGGGTTAATTTTTAAGGGTTGAAGTATATTAAATGATGTTTCAAAGAATTAAATACTTCTCTTTTAATTTAAATAAACCTAAGTTTATGTGACTTAAGCTTTAATATGAAAGTTTTAAATGTTTTTGCAATAAGGAGTAGGGTAAGTTAAACTTAATTCCAAATTTTCAAGCAAAACAATATGATAATATATTAATTTTTTAGTGTAAACATATTTTTTTAAATCATAATGGGGGTTGATTTTTTAAGGGCTGGAATATTTCAAATAATGATTCAAAGAAACAAAATACTACTTTATCAACTTATTTAAGTCAAATTTTACTCAACTTAAGCTTAAATGTATAGTTTTTCAGGTTTTAGCAATAAAGTTTAGTTTTCACCCCCAAAAATATATAAATCGCCCATCGGCATAATATAGATTTTAAAAAGAAGGGTAAGTTGAACTAAATTTAAAATGTTCATGTAAATCTATGCATTTTGAAAAAATTGCCGGGTTTTGCACTTTTTTCAGCTTCGTTGGATTAATGTTACTTTTTTTGGTAAGAAAAGTTAATATAAAGAATTTTAAATAGTTATAGTGTGCTACTTTTTAAGTTATTTAATATTTATAGGTACATGTTTTATATTGTCGTAACGATTCGTAGAGTAGCGGAGGGTAATATGGAATACCGTTTTCTATTATAGTGATAAATTCTTCTATGTGCAGAACAGTGCATTCGAAAAGTCATTAAATATTATGATAACTATCCATCTAAGCAAATAAAAGTCTGGAATTTCAAAAACTTTATGAATTACAAAAAAAAATAAGGTTAAATAAAATAAGTACATTCTGACATTACAAAAAAATGGTCGGGTAATATGGAATACCATTATGGGGTAATATGATGAACTAAAAAATATATTCTTATAGGGAAATTTTAGCGACAAAAATCACAAATGTAAACATCCTTTGGCGTGTCGGCGCATAACTCATGAGCCCAAAGTTCACATCTTGCGCACTGAATCCAGATTTCTCCCCTTGTATCAGCTGAATATAATCCCGAACAAAACAAACACTCAGCCTCTTCAGATGGACTATCATAAACACGAAATTCTTCATCGTCGTTGGATGATGAGTCATGTAAAGATGCAGAACTGTTAGAATCTTCTGATGAATATTTACCTTTTTTTGATTTCTTTATTGCCTTTTTTGAAATTTATTTTTTTGTACCCACTTGGTCCAGCTACCTCTGCATCTGCAAGTTTAGATTTTTATGCTCTTTGTTTTTGTTAGTTATTTCTATTTTTCTTTTAACTTTATCCCTTTCTTTAACTGACGCTATTTCTATTGATTGTCCCAGCTCTTCCTTGTTTGGGTCGACGTCAAAACTTTGGCTTGACCTGCTTTCCGACCTCTCGTGCCCTCTTTCTTTCTCAAAATTGGCTTGGGAATTATATCCCGTGGTAAAATTATGGTGGCATTTTGAGCGGTGTTTTCTGGTTGAGGTTTCTCCCGGAGCATATCATCTGCTGAATTTACTTGGACCTCATTTCTTTGTGCCTCCTGAATAAAGTCTTCTTCGGTGAATACGTTCCGGTTAACTGGAAACAATCCAGTTTGACGAAATCCGTTAACAGATCTTTCACCACTTTGGATTTTCAGATACGCGATACCAAAAAGTTCACTTAAATGAAAATGATTGACAGGCCGATTATTTGTTCTTAAAAATAGCCTTACTTCCTCCCCTATTATGTCTTTAACGCCCCCATAACAGTTTTATCCAATGGCTGCATCTTATGAGTTGTATGTGGCGGTAGACAAAGTAAATCACATGGTTTTTTCTGGCAGCAAAAAAAACGTCTAAGTTTTTAGTGTGAGTATGGTGACCATCTAGAATCAGTAGAATGGGATTTTCTGCACTTGGTGTACCATGTTTTAGAAAATGTTTGAACTATTGTGTGAAGATATCCCTCTGAATCCAGCCTGACGGATGAAAGGAAAAAATGGTTCCTGGCGGGGCACCCTTCTTTAGAACTTCACTTGCATTTTTCTGGGAAAAATCAGAAGGGGAGGTACAAAATTGCCACTTGCACTAATGCAAAGGACTGAGGTTATAAGTGAACCTCGTTCAGCTGACGTCATTGCCCAACTTGCCTTTTGCCCCTTAGAGAAAAACTTTTGGATTTCTTGATTGAACAATGGTTAAACCAGTTTCATCAACGTTATAAACTTGGCTTGCCAATAATTATGTGTCTCCATTAGGCTCTCTAACAGGTCGAAAAATTTGTCTACATTTTCTTTATTAAATCCTAAGGCGCGAGCGTAAAGTTCCAGTAGGTCTTCTTAGACTTAAAACATTCTTATGTCTCATTCTGAAGTGATGAAGCCAATCCTTGCCAGCTGATTTTCTTAGTAGTGAAAATGGATGAGGAATATTGTTTTTTTTTGCTAATTGAAAAGCAATATTACAAACATCGCGACGCGTCAAGCCAAAGAACGATTTCTCCATGTCCAGACAGTGTTTAACTAATTCTTTTTCCAAAATCAGGTAAAACGGGCTTACGGCCTAATTTGGTACGGCACACAATTTCAGGCTCCATGTTCTTTTTACAGCCTGAAAAGTGTAGCTCACTTTTTATGTTTTACAAGCCTTCAAATAACCCATTTGTTTGGACCTGACTGCTATCCTGCTTTCTTCATATTTTCTTCATTCCACTTTTTGCGTTTTTTTTCCACGACCCTAGTTTTAGGTATATAAAAAAGTGCTTGTTGGGAATACGCCAAAGGAATCTTTATACAATGGGACCTCTTCAGTCCTGGTCCCGGAGTATAGAGTCTGAGTTTGCTCAGTACTATTCACATTACACATTGTTTTATCTTAAAACGTACATACGTGTTTAGATTTTTTTGGGACTTTTTTAAAGGATTTTCTTCTTTCTGGTTCAGGCGATCTGCAAGTTCAGAGTGGTTAATAGGCGGACCCTGAGATCAGAACCGAAGCGATCACATCTTTAAAAAAAAAACGTGAACCAACATTGACATTTAATTCAATTAATTTACCTAACAAATGTATTTACAAAAATTATTGTAATATTGTTTTAGTAAAGAAGCAAATAATTTATTTTATTAGTGTAAATACAACCAAACATCGTTGTTTCTAATTTCTAATTTTATAAATTGAATTGTCTAAAATATGTAATTATATGCTTTATGTGGTACAAAGCCATATTTACTAAGTAATTTGTCGCCATGTCTTAAGAAATATAAAGTTAAATTTAGAAAAGTTCAGTTGTTCAGTGTTGAAACAGTATTTTACAACCATGGAAGTGCTACAGTACAAGATAATATTATTTGTTTTTGCACTTTTTGGAGTTATTCCAATGCCTCTCCGCCCAAATTATTTTTGCCGATTTAACAAAATTTATATCTTACTTATAAACAGTGTTTCCATTCTGACAACTTGCGGAAAAATCTATTATATCTTCTATTTCAAAATGGAAGAAGATACGATCAACATGTTTTTTAACATATCATTTTTATATTGTTCTGTCGGGATTGTTGTCTGCTTACTTTGCAACTACGAAAATATTGTAAATTATTTAGTTGCAACAATAAATGATAAAAGAAGTTTAAAAAGAATAAAGGTTAATAAATTTTTAATCCTATTTCTAATTATCATATTGTTTTTTGAAATTCACCCTTTAATTTTAATGGTTTATCATAATTCTAACTTTTACATAACTTATGGTTCGCTTTCTATTCTGTTTCGTTTACAAACAGATTTTTTGTTATATTTTCTCATCTTAAGTATTAATCAATTAACTAGTAAAATTAACTACTTAAATGTAAATGCCCTAAAAGAAAATAAAGTGTTTGGATTCCGGCACGTACAAAGGTTGTATTCTGATATTTACCATTTTGTTGAGCAGTTCAATATAAATTATGGGATGATATTATTTATATTTTTTACAACTAAAGGCATTAATATCTGTTTGGGGTTTTTACACCTGACCAGTTCTTATTTACATACAGCTTCTATATTTGATTTTAATGCATTCGACTCCGCAATTTTGTGTGCACATTTGATTTTTCATTTGGTAAGTAAAAACATTTTAAAGGCTTTACTAAAATTTCTGCTCTTTTAAAGTATTTAAAGTTTAAATGTGTATATTTATTTTACATCTTTTTTATTAGGTAGATGATGAATAAAAGTAAATATTCTAATTAAAAAAGTATTGCATTATTGTCCGGTGTATTTACCATAACCAAAGACAATTGTAGTTATCACTATAGACGCCCAGTCCCTTTGTATAAATACTTTTTGCCGACAATCGAATTTTATTTGAATATTTAATTTTTACCTGCTGAGGTACCTCTCAGCGTTGCCGTTTTGACTTCTTACTATGTCATAATCTATTTAAAGCGTAGGCTCCCTCCACATATTTTTGTTGCAAAAACAACAAACTGCTTTTTGCACAGATATTGGTCGAGGAAACGAAGTAATGCACGATAAATTTTTTGTGCTGTTAGATGGATTTAAATGCGGTTTTTGGTATTCGATTCGTATGAACCTCTAAAAACTTTGTGATCAAATGTTATTAACGGGACATGAAAAATTCCCGTTGTGCATTAGAAAACTAAATTTTTGAAATGCATTTTATAGTTTGTAATTAGAAAAAAATATATAATTGTAAACTTACAAATGTATTTTTTAATACACAAATCCAGTTTCTCATTTCCCATTAATTAAATTTGTTTATTAAGTTTGTAGCCGTTTATACGAATCAAATGCAAAAAACCACATACAAATCCAATCTGCAAAAAAAATCTCTCGTAAGGCCTATTTGAGAGGCTGGTACGCTGGCCAGTACGCCACCGCTGTAAGTGAATAAATAAATTATTATTGTTAATATAAAATAACATTCAAGGTTGTTAAATTTAACTTTTTTATGTAAACAAAACGGTAATAATTGTGCAATTGGGCATTATTTAATATGAAATATAAATACAGAGTGTTTCAAAAGTCCCGAATGGAACTAAAATTTTCTATAAGTTGGCTAGTGAGCCCAAGGGTTAAGGAAAAGCTGCTAAAAATATTTAAAAATTGTTAACAATAATATAAATCAAATTACAGGTCCTATAATTTTTTCAAAAAAGAGCAAACTTTTAAGCAATCTTCTAAGTTATAAAAAAATAATCGTCACATCAGCTCTTTTATATTTATTGTACTTTTAATATAAAACTTTATTAACGTAGTATAAGGGTTGCTGGGCCTAAATTGTATAGTTTTTAAATATTACGCAAATACCTATTTATTAAGAACAATATAAAAGACAATTATTTATTCTAAAATTTTGGTAATTGTTTAAAATCACGACCCCACTTTTTGGGATGTAAAATCAACATGAATATTTTTTTTAATTTGACAAATATTTTTATTTTTTAAGTTTGTCGAAAATAAAGTAAAAAAAAAATGTTAATTTTTCGATTAAAAAGTCTTTTAGAATTTTTTTTGTTAAATCTTAAAATTGATATAAAAAAAATGAAATATTTGTCTTGACACGTAAATATCAAACAAATTACTAGAAATTGCGAAACTTAAACGAATGCATTTTTATTTTCAAAATAAAAATGCATTCATTTAAAATTTCTATAAAATTTAAAAGATTTTTTTTTTGTAAATCTCGAGAAAGGGAGCAGATACGATTTCAATTCAAACTGGATTTTGCAGTACAAACATGGAGTATCCGAATCCCGCGCCCCGTTACCTTTCACATTTTTATTAATCTTACCCATGCTTCAGAGGTACCGTGCATAGTTAAATATACCGATTATTTAAGCAGGAATATAAAATATAATTGAATAAAAAAAATTACTAGCCAATCAAAATTAACTAGCGACCTAAATTGTTTCCCATATTTCCCAGTGTAGTGGCTTCCAATCCCCCGGACCCTAATTTTTTAAAATTTATTTCAGTCCTAAAAATAAATATAGAACCTTTTTGTAATCATAAGGAGTAACCGCAACAACTGCCTGTATTTTTTTTCACAATTCACAGAGAGGTGAGAAAAAACATGCAAATATGAATTTTATACTAATTTACTCGTCGCAAAAAAATAAGATGAGCATTGCTTTTCGTTTTTTGCAAATTTTAAAAAATCACCCCATTTAGGGGTTGGAAAATCGGCAAATCTGAAAAATTGCGAAAATTGTAGTTGTATTAAAAGTTACTTCTCACTGCGATTTTTGTTTTAAATGGACCTTGGAAAAATGAAATAGTTCATTTTCATCACTAAGAAGGTTGTAAACCAACCCCCATGGTCTATGTGTGGGTGCAATCATCCCCTAAAATATATAAAATTGTATACAACTTCAAAAATTTTAAAACATCGGATTTTTAGGACATGTCTAATAAGAAATAAATGTTTATGATAATCAACTTCCCCATTCTAAGGGTGGAACTACCCTTATCAATAGGAAAAATTAAATAAAATACTAGCTTTTTCAAAAAAAGTCTTAGTTGGTATTTTTTTGATACAAGTATATAAATCAGGTGTAAGGGGTATATTCATCCACTAAAATGTAGAAAATCATATACGACTTAAAACTGTAAAAAAAATATTTAGATGTTTTAGGATATCTCAAATATGATGGACAGTTTAGAATGAGTTTTGATAATAAACCACTCCTAAAATTAAAAAGCGTTTTGGCCTCATATTTTTCTCCCAGATGTATAAAAAAGACCATCTAAAGTTTTTCAAGTTCATTTTTAATCAAAGCGACCTTGCAAAGGGGTAAATTTATCCCCTTAAATGTATAAAATAATATAAAACTTTTAAAATATTAAAAAATATATTTGGATGTTTTAGAATATCTTAAATATAACATGAATTTTCTTAATTTTAGGGGATGAATTTACCCCCTTGCAGGGGTGGTTTTGGTTAAAAGTGATCTCAAAAAATCTAGATACACCTGCTTTTTATACTTGGACCAAAAAATACGAAGATAAGACTTTTTTTGTAAAAGCTAGGATTTCATTCATTTTTTCTCACTGATAAGGGTAGTTTTACGCTTAAAAAAGGGTGGTTGACTATCATATTATACATTTATTTTTTATTAGACATGTCCTAAAAATCTGATTTTTTGCAATTTTTAAAGTTGTACATGATTTTATATATTTTAGGGGATGATTGTACTCCCACATAGTTTATGGGGGTTGATTTACAACCTTCGCAGGGATGCAAATGTATTATTTTATTTTTTCATGGTCCATTTGAAACAAAAATTGCAGTGAGAATTACTTTTAATACCACTGCTATTTTTGCAATTTTTTAGATTTGGCATCTTTCCAACCCCTAAATAGAAGTGATTTTTTTTAAATTTGCAAAAAACGAAAAGCAATGCTCTTCCTAAAAATAAATATATGTGAAAAAACTGGCACTTTTTAAGCGATTTTTGCAGTCACTCTTTTAAATATCAAATATTTGAATTAATAACTATTAAAAGGTTACTCTAAACACCGATTAAATTTTAGGTGTCGATCATATAATTATAAGGTATTTATTAGTCTAAATAATTTTAATATACATAGATAAATACTTACCACATTTTATAATCAATTGCTTACACAGTGTACTATTCTTGTAGGGAAAACGAAAAAGTTTAACTTTATAGATTTTCCGACATTTTAACAAGAAAACAAATTTTAATTACCACAGGGAAAACAGAAACAAATCACAACGCACAAATGGCAATACGATATGGAATGAATTAAACAAAAAAGTATTTTTTTTATTTCACTACAAAAAACTAGCCGTTTTTTGCTTCTTTGATGGCCACACTTTAATTAATAATTTTCACTTTATTTGCAAATAGCAATAAACTAAAAAATACATGCTTTTATTTGGATTTTATTTATCAAAAAAATAAATTTAGGTGAGCCTATACAAATATCACTTGTTATGTAAGAATGTCTTATAATAAAAAAACAGAATTTGTAAAAAATTAAAATCATGTTTACCAACGTATATTCTTATACTAGGTATAAATATATTTTAGGAAATAATTCCCCACAGTACAAGTTTAAATAATTAAAATTTTATTATTTAATAAAGAAAAAAAAAATAAGAATAAGATTATTAAAACGACTATAAATTCGAAGCCTATTTTCGACAGAAATAATTCCTACTTTCTATTACTTCTTTTATTGGTTTGGCAACAGTGTTCGTTTATACAGCAGCGTGTGCACGTATATTCTCTCGATGGACGCTCGCTCCAGGTATCTCAGCAAGCGAGCGTCCAAAACCTATTACCAAAAATTTTACATTGTTCTGTGTGTCTATAGTGATAACTACAATTGTCTTTGCTTAGACCATCTTAAATGTTTAAAGTTAAACAGTTATCGTAATATTAAAGACCAAGCTGTCAAGAAACGCCCGTTATTGTAAGGGTTTACTAACTTGCCCTATTTTACTACACTTTAGATTTAGATAGATAGATAGATAAGTGGGGCACACTTAGCTATCTATCTATCGTAGCATGGTGAGTTGAGGCCTAAGTCCATTATGCTCTACACCAATCCTTAAGCATATACAGGTTCCGTCACCCTGTACTGTCCCTTATGTATGCATTTCTTTTACACTGAGATGGCGCTGTCATTTTGCTTACTAGGGCCCCAATTTCCTCACTAGTAATGAGAGTCCTGTTAATGGTAGGAATCTTATGTCATTTAGGTCCAGCCATGTCGTACCTAGTAAATATTTTAATTTAAAAAAGTATTGCATTATTGCATACTGAAATTTACCATAACGTTGGAGAAACTTCTTTTAGACCATCTAAAATGTTTAAAGTAAAACAGCTATCGTAATATTCAAGACAATGCTGTCAAGAAACACCCGTTATTGTAAGGACATAGTTTAAAGAATATACAATATATGAGTTAGGTCACTTGCATATAAACCTTTGATGTTTTGGCTTCAAAGACACCGTGCGGCGTCTCCGCCGATCGCGAACTGACAAAAAAATTGAGGGAATATTTGTGTAAAAAAATACCAATTTTTTAAAGCGTTTTTTCTCATCAGAATTGTCGGGGACCGTTGAGTAGATTTTTCATTATTTGAATGATTATTACAATAATATAAGCATAATGTCGATAATATTTGTTTATGGTCACCAAAGTCACTGTAAATAAATGTAAAAGTTTTTGTCTCTATTACCTATTAATAATTATTCCTAGAACTACAAATCGGGGTATATATCTACCCCGAGTAAATTTTAATAAGTAAAATCGTAACTTTACTTTTGAATATTTCTATATTTGTTAAATTTATCTTTTTTCCATACCTAACCACAACTAACCAATATTTTATGGATATTTATTTGATTTTTTCCATTGGTCGGATTCTTAATTTGTTTAAATTTTCAAAGGCCCAAATAAATATACTTTTTTAGCAAAACATCACGATGGTTTATTTTTTCTTAAAGCCATATAAGTCTTTTTTGAAATCCCGTTGGAAATTTGAAAATTGATTGTTTAAAAAATTAGTTGTACATTTTGGTCTGTTAAATGACAATTTGGCTGTTTTTAAGTACTTATAGCTATTCCAATTAACCAACTAAATCTTGATAACATTGAATTCGCTCTTCACCATTCTCTGGGGCATAACAAAACGAAAAAATTCAAGTACTTATAAGTCGAATTACTGCTTGGAGAACGATTTTAAGAGCAAAAATCCCGTGAAGTAAATTTTTACCCCGGTTTGTAGTTTACAGGTAAAAAATGGGTTTATATTTCTAGGATCATTTTATCATTACAAATGAACCAATAAATATTTATCTATCTATCTATTTATCTATTGCATAATTCAAAGCAAAATAGAAATTTATTGTAAACACCTAAAAAGGTCGACCAGACTTTCACGGGTAATTAATGGGTCACTAGCAAAATAAAGTATTGTTCTTATGTTTAGGGAATGGCATCTCCCACAACTCTTAGCATTCTTGATTTCATTTAGGGAAAGGCTATTCATCCCATTAATGATTCCATGCTTACAGGAAAGCTTTTTTCTCCCGCCCGCCGGCGAGCTGTAGGGGATCTGTCGCTTTTTACGGCTTCTGCTTTAAGAAGTTGGACAGTATAGTTCCACCCCTGACAGCTTCCAATAGAGCGACACGTAGTGTCGTTTTTATGCATTATTTTACAGTTTAGCTAGAGAGGCTCAGAACTTCCCACTTTGTTAGTTCCTTCATCTCTAGGGTCTCCAGACTGTGGAACCTACTACCACCAGAAGTTTTGCCTTCTTCTCCAAATCGCCAATTATTTAGGTATCGTGTCAATAGACTTCATCTAACCATACTTTAAGACACCCAAGGTACGTTGGTATTTAGGCCTTCGCCCTTCGTGGATTATCTCAAGATAAAAAACAGCTGTAATATTGCATTTTCTACTCCTAATACATAATTGCTAGTGACCCATTAATTATTCGTGAAAGTCGGGTCGGCCTTTTTAGATGTTTACAATAAATTTCTATTTTGCTTTACATTATACAATAGATAGATATATAGATAGATAAATAATTATTTGTTCATTTGTAATGATAAAATGACCGTAAAACTATACACCCATTTTTTTTACCTGTAAACTACAAATTGGGGTTAACATTTACCCCACGGAATTTATGCTCTTAAAATAATTTTAAAAGCAGTAATCTGACTTATAAATACTTGAATTTTTTGGTTTTGTTATGCTTAAGGGAATACTAAAGATGAAATTCAATGTTATTAAGATTTAGTTGGTTAAAAATTGATTTGAATAGCTATAAGTACTTAAAAACAGCCAAGCCGTCATTTAACAAACAAAAATGTATAACTATTTTTCTAAACAACCGATTTTTAAATTTCCAACAGGATTTCAAAGAGGACACATATGGCTTTAAGAAAAAAAAATACCATCGTGATATTTGGCTAAAAAAGTCTATTAATTTAGGACTTTGAAAATTCAAACAAATTAAAAATTTCGATTAATGGAAAAAAATCAAATAAATATCCATAAAATAATGGTTTTTCAAGAATCTATTTTTGTTTCTCTCATGAAAAATATGAAAAAAGAGAGAAATTTAACAGATATAAAAAATTTCAAAAGTACAGTTACGATTTTACTTATTGTTATTTACTTACTAAAATTTACCTGGGGTAGATATCTACCCGATTTGTAACTTTAGGAATAATTATTAATAGTTAATAGAGACAAAAAAGTTAACATTTATTTACAGTGACTTTGGTGACCATAAACAAATATTATCAACATTATTTCCTATATTATCGTAATAATCTTTCAAATAATGAAAAATCTACTCCGCGTTCCCCGACAATCCCGATTAGAGAAAACGCTTGAATAAATTGGTATCATTTGCACAAATATTCCCTCTAACTTTTTTGTCCTATAACGTCTTTTAAGCCAAAACATCAAAGATTTATATGCAAGTGACCTAACTTATATCTTGTATATTCTTTAAACAAAGCTTCAACCAATTTTAACCATTTTTGGTTACGTAATAAAACAGACATTTTTTTAATTAAATCTAGTTTTAATTTCGAAAAGGTACAGCTTGCGCCAAAAATATTGCAGTTTTTGTAAAATATTGCATTTTGGCTGGTTTTTTGTCAGTATGATTTGTTAAATAATAAATATTTTTCTTAATTTTTATTCACAAATCCCTGAAACACCAATTGCTTTTTAAGTTAATATGATAGCTTAATCGTATCGCTCATGATTAATATTTTTTCTTTAACCTATAACCGCATTTCGGTTAGAGATGTTTTATTCGTAACAATTAAGTAGCAGTGCCTAAATTAATAAATAATATTCTTGTCAAGGTTACATGTTATTTTGTAACGTAACTGTCTTGTTGCGAAAAAATAAAATTTTAATAACCCGTATGTTCACATAAAAAATTGGTCAATAAGGACAGTTTTAATATTTTTGTTGCATTTAATATAAAGAAATGGCTCAACAAAAATAACAAAAGGACGTGGAAGAAAAAAATGTACTAGAACCGAAAAAAATATTAAAAGAGTTAGATGTATTATTACAGATCTAAGACCAGGTGAAATGGCAAGTTCAAGAAAAATAAGTACAAATACATGTATCGAAACATCAGTTAGAAGAATTCTAAAAAAGACCTTGGGTTAAAATATTATTAAAAAAATTATTGTTAAAAAATTACACCAAATGTTTAGCAAAGAAGGTTGCAAAAACGCTTCGCAGATTTAGAACTAGAGAGCAGATTGAGAAGATATGGTTCAGCGACGAAATAGTTATTTTTCTAATAAGTGCGCAAAGTGATACTTTTTCGCACGCCAAAGCAGTTAGCCGAACGACGCGAAGCGGAGTTCGGATATGCTTTAAGTGCGAAAAAGTCACTTTGCGCAAGTATTAGGAACAATACTTTTTCTACTTGCGAATACTTTTTCTACGAGCGTTTTATTAAAGAATATGATTATTAGAAATATACGAATTTTTCAGTAAATTAAAAATCCAAAGTAAATAATTAAATTTTTATTTTAACTAAATATACAAAAAAACTATTATTAATTATTATTAACAATATTAACGCTAAAAGTATTTTAGCGTTAAATTAATAATTGGATATTTGATTATATTGTAAGTGTAATTTGCACTTAATACTATATCACCATAGATATAGGTTTACAGCGAATATTACAAGGTGACTTGACATAAAGCTGTTATCACAAAGAAAAGATAGCCGTACGTAAATTTGGCGCACTTTCTTTTAACATATTGTCAACGCGCTGGCAGATCGCATTTGCGCTGTTGCCCGTTGATTGCACGATACAAATTGTTTTGACAATTTGATCTAGTGCGCATGTCCGAAGCCAGAAATTTTGGTGTACATAAGGTTTGCCAGCGTCGAAAAACGGCACCGCGATCCGCTCATCGAGTGATTAAAGTGCTTCCGACAAGCTCGGTTATCGGACGATCTTTTTAAAAAAACTGGATTTTGTACGGTTTAGAACGGTAATTCATACTGCCTAAATTGACTGTTTTTGACTTGGCTTGAAATTTGGCATTTTTTGATTTTTAAAGCTGTTTCATGTTTTTTTTTATTTCATTTCTATTTTCTGTTAAGTAATTATGCGAAAATTAGTTTTTAAGTTAAAAAATTAAGTTATTATAAATTAAGAATTTTGTTATAAATGCCAATTTTAAAAATAACAATAAAATTAGATAGGCAAATCACTGTGGGTTTCGTATTTCTATTTTATTTGTCTTGGCCTGTGGTAATTTGTTAACTTCTTAATAAAATTTGAAATTATAATTTTTTACATTTTTTTATAACATGGGAAAGCGAGTTTCTGTAATATTTATGTGTTATTGTGGGTTAATTATTTTAAAAAAAATTTATTTCATTTAGATAAGGTTAAAACTAAAATAAGTTAAGAAAGTTAAGTTCTTTTAACACTTAATTTTAATTATGTATAATAAAACCATTTGACACATAATGCTTATTTTTCTTTGTGATACCTTTTTAATTAATTTCTCTACTACTTTGGAAGCGTGCAACGTGCTTTACATTTCTTCCTCCTGTTTAATTATTCAAAAAATTTTACACCTCTAAGCATCATAAATTTAATTATTTTAAAGATGAATGCGAATTATGGTGATATTTGCCTTAATCACATATCAATAATAAGTCACGAAATTAAAGGTGTTATATTTTACAAAAAAAATTTAAAAACTTTTACAAGTCCGCGCTGGCAGTCATAAGCGCTTGCCCAACAAAAAGTTACAAGATCTTCAACGAAGCCGAAATTTTGTGGACTAAACGCAAGTCCTGCGAAGTACCTGGAGTTTTACGACGATTCCTCCTAATATCAGCCCAATTTTTTTACTCGGGGGAGTTTTTGTGGTCGCTGAACACACATATGACATTGAGAAAGGCCTGCGGAGTACCCGGTGCGCGCTATGGATGATGTCTTCTTCTAGAGTTTTAAGACAGTTTCTCCCAATATCGGCTCAATTTTGTTACTCGGGTGGTTTTTGTGGTCGCTGAACACGAATATGACATTGACAAGGGCCTGCGGAGTACCCGGTGCGCGCTAAGGATCGTGTAAACGTCGTATTCTAGTACCCGGTACCAAATCATGGTCTTCGGGGTACCTGGTGTCCGGATAGGTTGGTATCAATGTCGTCTTCTGGAAGTTTGTGGTAATTTGTTAAAAATTAAAAATAATAATTTCTGCTTATTGTATTTATTTATAAATTTGTTTTTTGGTAATATTTTAGAAAAAAATATAAAATTTTCTGAAAGTTTAATACAGACTAAAAAATAATGTATTCATCATATTTACTGCTTTCTTGTACTTCTTCTTCTTTTTCATTCTGCACTTCTATTTCAGCAGAAAATATTTCTTCTCTACTATAAAAGTCAATGTTTATGCAGTCTCTACTAGCACAATTTTTGCTAGCTAAATTGCAGATCAACCCATGTTTTCTGTATCCACATGAGATTAGGCGCACCGGGTACTCCCCAGGTCCTTGCCAATGTCATATTTGTGTTCAGCGAACACTAAAACCATCCGAGTAAAGAAATTGGACTGATATAAACAGGATTTGTCGTAAAATTCCAAAAGACGACGTTTACACAATTCTGAGCACGCACCAGGTACTCCGTAGGTCCTTGCCAATGTCATAGTCGTGTTCAGCGGCCCCGAAAACCCCGAGTAACAAATTCGGGCTCATTTCCATCATTATTTACCTAGTTATGAAACTTTTGTAATTGCAAACTTTAAAATACATTTCGAAAATGCATTGTTTTAATGCACAAAGTTTCTAGACGTTCATACGAATCGAATGCAAAAAACCGCATTCAAATCCATCTTACTGCACAAAAAATCCCTCGTAAAGCCTATTTTCGTGCCACGTTTCCTTGACTAACCTAATAGAGACCATTAGAAAATATGGTTTTTTTAACCATACGTTTGACACAGTACAGCAGCTTAATAATAAAATTAAAGAATGTGGCCCAATTTTCTCAAGAGGTAATTCAAAGAATAATTAAAAAGTGGCGCCGCAGGCTGCAAGCAGTGATGGATAATAGAGGGGGACGTATTTACCAAAACTTTTTATAAAACTATTTTATTGTTTTTAAAACCAAACAAAAATAAAGCAACATTGTTTCTTTATTATTGGTTGCAGTTTAATTTTTCTTTGTAAAATATGTTTAAACAATTTAAAAACAATTTTTTTCTACTTGCGCAAATGAATGCGCAAAGTTTAACTTTGCGCACGGAAACTCTTTGCGAACGCATTTTCGTTTTGCATATTTGCCGTATTTATGGTCCATTCTTTAATGTATTAATAACTTCTGGATAAAATAATATTAAAAAAAAGGGTTCTACATATTCTTTTATTGTGCTTTATTGAATTTTAGATACATTTGGCGCTTAGTAAATATCCCATATCAATTTTCTTTATTATCATTTTAATATTTTTCCATGCACCATGTATTTCATAGACACCATGCTAAACAATAAAAAATCAAAGAATATTTCTTGTTGCTGCAGCAACCAAGTACAAACAGTTTCTAATGTCACGGAAGCATCAGAAAATTCGGTAAAAAGTTTAAAATAAGTTTCTAAGAATGGAGGAAGAATTGCCAGACGATGTTTTAAAAGCCGCAAGTTTGGCCAACTCACGAGTTCCTGCCGGCAAAATCAAAAGAAAAGTACAAGAAACAGTCCAATTCATTGGAAAAATGGTGTGAAGAAAAAGGCGTTAGAACTTTGAAAGAGGAGGTACTTTTAGCCTATTTTCTCAAATTAAGCAAGGAATTTAGTCCAAACACTTTATGGTTAAAATACTCCATGCTGAAAAGTGTTTTAAAGATCAAGAAGAATGTAGATATCGGCAAGTTATATAAGTTAGCATCATTTATTAAGAAACAAAATGTAGGCTTTCGGCCAAAAAAGTCAAGGATTTTTTCAAAAGAAGAAATATCTACATTTATTAATGAAGCACGTGATGAAATATATCTTTTGATAAAAATTGCGACCATTTTCGGACTTGCTGGCGCCTGCAGACGAGAAGAACTCGCAAAAATGAAAACATCCGACATCGAGGACAAAGGCAACCTAATTGTTGTGAAGATTCCAGACGCAAAAAACTATACCTCACGTACTTTCGTCCTGTCTGACGAGATCAGCGACGGAAAGTATTTGTTCTTATTTTGGAAGTATACAGCATTACGACAACACATCAACGGTTTTTCGTATATTTTAAAAGGGGAAATTGCACACAACAATGCGTTGGGATCAATACATTTGGGAAGATGCCTTCTGAGATAGCAGCATTTTTAAAGTTGCCGAATCCAGAGCTATATACCGGCCACAGCTTCCGGCGATCTTCTGCAACGTTACTTGCAAATTTCGGAAAAGGACTCATAGATATAAAGCGGTCAGGCGGTTGAAAATTGACAACGGTAGCCGAGGGATACATTAAAGAATCAACAGGCTACAAAAAGGGGTTAAGTAAAAAAAATTTAAACTGCAACAAGCCAAAAACTCTTAAGAAGCCAGATGAAATGTCCTGTTTCAAAGACGCTGTTCAATCAGCTAAAACACAAGATTTCGTCTTAACATCGAGCAGCGAACCATCATCGACGTTCCTAAGAAATCATTTGAAATTGGCCATAAACCTTCAACATGCAACTATTTGTACTTTTAAGATTAATATTGTTAATAATAGTAAATAGTTTTTTTTTGTATAATCAGTTAAAATAAAAATTTAATTATATACTTTGGATGTTTAATTTTAACTGAAATATTCGTATATATCTAATAATCATATTCTTTAATAAAACGCTCGTAGAAAAAGTATTCGCAAGTAGAAAAAGTATTGTTCCTAATACTTGCGCAAAGTGACTTTTCCGCACTTAAAGCTTATCCGAACTCCGCTTCGCGTCGTTCGTCTAACTTATTAGGAAAATAACTATTTCTGCACTTATGAAAAAAATAATGAATTTCTTAATATTTAAGGAGAGACGTGATAGGAAAATATAAAGTCAATATCAATTTAGTTACTGCTAATTGATTATTACGAAAATAATATGATATTTTAATAAAACTAAAACCTTGGACTTCCATTGTTTATATTTGTTAAATGATACACAACGTTTCGGTTAGTCATGTATCTTCAACCGTTTATAAGTGATAACTAAAAACTATTCTTAAAAGCTTCGACTTATATACCATCCGTTGTTTACCGAAGCTTGAGTTATTCTTTACGGTTCATCAACGGCTGCCAGATATTCGAAATAACGATACTAGGCTTGCTAAATACATTTTGGTTGCTTACAATTATAACAGCTCTTTTAAATTTTCTTTTCTTTTACTGTGTTTCTTTATGAATACTTTTTGCTTCCGACCATTGTATGCGGTATTGTTTAAACAAGCGTGTTCGGCAATCCCGGACTTCGACGTTTAACTCGTTCCGTATGTTTTTTGTGTTTTTTATCTGTAACTTTAAGTGGTCTTTTTGCTTCTCCGATGTATACCTCACACATTCACAGGAAATTTGGTAGATACAGTCAATATTTGAAACATTGTTGTCCGGTCTCGTCTTAGTAAGGATGCTTCGTAGACTAATTAGGGATTTATATGCCGTCTGTACCTATTTGCGAACCTGCGGATCTTTTCCGTAGTTCCTTAAATATATGGAATTGTCATAAATATTTGGTCATGTGAAGTCTCGTTAAAGTTAGAGTTTTTTGTCTTGTTTTGATATTTTTCAATTGTTTCCTTTACCAGTCTCTTAGTGTATCCGTTTTGCTTAAGATCCCTGGTTATGTTACTTATTTTCTCTTGCAGGGTTTCCTTGCTGTTACATAAGGCCACTGCGTGGTTATATAGAGCACGTATGACTCCCTGTTTCGTTTCGTTAGAGTGATTAGAATTCTGGTGTAAGTATTGTCTAGTGTGAGTAGGTTTTCTTTATATCGAGGTTTGTATTTGTCCATTATTTCGTTTAAAGAACGTCGAGAAAAGGTAGGGCGGAATTGTGCTTCCTAATTATTGTGAATTTGTACAAGGTCGAAGGCAATTTAGATATTACGTAGAATTTACTCAAGTTCTTCGTCATTACCTCACTACCTGTCCATACAATAAAAGTAACGTCAACATATCTTATATTATGACATGTTTCAAAAAATATTGATTATAACCTATATTTAATCAACCTATTAAAAGATTTCGATTAGTAATTAATTTTTCAAAGCCTTGTGATTAATAATTTAGACAAAAATATTTATTTAGCCTTTCATAATCACGGCGCAACGACCTTAAATGCATTGCTTTACAGAAACTTTCGAAATTAAAAATACAGCGTGTTTCCTAACTACGGTACGAAACTTCAGAGGGTGATTGGCTAGGTCGTTTTAAGAAAAAAAGTTCCTATGAACATATGTCCGGAGTTGCTTCATTTCTGAGATACAGGGCGTTGAAGTTTAAAGAAAAAAACGGTATTTATAAAATATCCGAAAACCGATTTGGTCGAAATTTGGTGCAGTTATTTAAATAATAAAAGGGGCTATTAAGCTCCCCCCTAGATTGAAATTATTAGCTCCGGGCGTTCAGTGGGCACCACAAACCAAAATTGACGAAAAAGGACACCAACGACTTTTTCTTATAGTTTTTATATTTTTTAAGATTAAGCAACTAAAAATACAACTTTTTACTTTCCTGTGTTTTTCATATCTATTGTTTTCGAGAAAAAAATAAAACCACATTAACTCATTCTAAAAGCTATCCATGGACAACATAAAATAAAAACCAAAAATAAAAAATAAACAATTTCGACCTTAAAAATAAATGAGCAAAATGTTCCCCCTTTCATAAAATACGGGACTGCAATCGATTTGTCATTGAGTGTCTGATACTTAAAAAAAACGATATTTAAATATCATAAATATCCTTAAACGATTTGGTGAACCAATGACTTTTTTTGTAGTTTTTTTTGTAGAAAAAAAAATGACAAATCCCATTGCAGTCCCGTATTTTATGAGAAGGTGGACATTTTGCTCATTTCTTTAAGGTCGAAATTGTTTATTTTTTTTTTGGTTTTTTTTTTATGTTGTCCATGGATTTAGAATGAGTTAATGTGGTTTTTTTTTTTTTATCGAAAACGAAGCTAGATATGAAACACAGGAAAGTAAAAGGGATTTTTTGTTGCTTAATCTTAAAAAATAAAAACTATAAGAAAAAGTCATTGGTGTACTTTTTCGTCAATATGGCTGTGGTGCCCACGAGAGCAACTGGAGCTAATAATTTTAATATAGTTAGAGCTAAATAAGCACCTTATTAATTCAAATAACTGCACCAAATTTCGGCCAATCGGTTTTAG
>JAHBCN010015806.1:0-20373 GCA_019359885.1 Listronotus oregonensis
AATTTGAAAGGGTAAAAAAAAAGTAAAACAAATTTTTTGGGGTTTTTTTATACAATAATCGTTATTTCATACACGGTAAAAATTTTTAAAAGTGGAGCTGACCGTAGTATTCTAGCGGGGGACCAAAAAACCTTTTTTTTCCCTATCCCCTTTTTTTTGCCCTCCATGTGTGGATAACTTGTTCTACTTTTTGGCCTTTCTTAATTAAAACAAACGGATCTGCATTTTTGGGGACAACCGGAAATAAATGTATCAACCAACCAATACATACTACCCCGGGTGTTTCAAAAGGGGTTTCCCCCCCCAAAAAATTTTTATTTTTTAAGGGGGAAAAAATAAATTTTGGGGTGCCCCAAATATCCCCTTAAAAATGCATTCAATAACGTGTTCAATTATTTCTGGGGGTTTCCCCGGGTTTACAGGAAACGACCCTAATTTTTAATTTTTAAAAAATGGAACACCATTTTTTTTTTCCCTTTAAAATAGAAAATGACGTTCTAAATACAAGGGCCCCCCAAAGGTCAATTATTGACTTTTCCTTTAAAAAATTTTAAATTTTTTTTAAAAATTGAATCTAGAGCCCAAAAGACGCCGTTAAAACAACCAATTTTGAGCCAAGGAGGTGAAAAAAAATATTAAAAAAAATTATCTGATTTTTTTATGTCTTTTCCAGAAAGGTAACAAGTTCCCAAAAAATGTTATTTCTAGACATAACTCAATTTTTTTAAATGAAAAATGGTGGTTTGTTGGCATATTTGAAAAGAGATATCTTTCTAAAAAAATTTGATACCCACACTTGTTTTTTTAAGTTAAATCAACAAAAAAAAAAAAAAAATAGGATAGAAGGTTTTAAAAAACTATTAAAACATTCGTTAAAAAGGGGTCATATGCATTTCGTCAATTTTGTCAGGTAGGTTGGGGGAAAAAAAAAAAAACATTGATTTTAAAAAAATGATTTTACTTTTTTAATAATTGAATGCGTGTTAGTTATTTAAAGTTATTTTTTTTTTTTAAAATTAAAATAAAGTTTTTTTGATTTAAATACCTATAAATAAAAAATTTTAAAATAATAATAATATAATAATTATTTTTCTTATAAGCAACAACTAGTATATCTATATTTTAGTTTTTTTGTGTTGATTTAACTCAAATTCAAGTGGGGGAAAATAAATTTTAAAAAATTTTTTAAAAAATGCCAACGAAACCATCTTTAAAATTTAAAAAAAAATTGTTATGTCTAAAAAAAATTTTTAAAAACCTTTTACCTATTGGAAAAATAAAATATAAAAATAAGTAAAACAAAATTTTTCCCCCCCTGGTTAAAATTATTTTTTAACGACGCCCCTGGCACTCAAATTTGGGGTTTTAAAAAAAATTAAAATTTTTTTTTAAGGAAAAAAGTAAAAAATTGACTTTTGGGGTGTCATTGTATTTAGAATTTTCATTTTTTTGAATAGGTAAAAAAAACAGGGTGTTTATTTAAAAAAATTTTGGGAAAATTTTTTGGTAAAACCCGGAAAAAAATCAATAAAAATTAAACACGCCATTTAATGCATTTTTAGGCCATACGTTGAAAAAACCCCAAATTTTAATTTTTTTTCCTCAAAAAAAAAAAAGTTATGGGGGGAACCCCTTTGAAAAAAGGGGATACCCCTTTAAAAAGAGGGGGAAAAAAAAAAACCCCCAAAGCCCCCCCAAAACAAAGGGTTTCCCCAAAAAAGAAAAACCCCCAAAAAAATTTTTTACCCCCCAAAATTTTTAGTTTTTTCAAAGATAGTATTTTTACATTTCTGAACTAAAATATTTAATATTTATGAAATGGAAAAGGGGACTGAAAAGATCTCCCTTAGAATGGGGTCCCCTTTAAACCTATAATTTATTTTCCCCCCCAGTTACTACTTATCACTGTTTATCAATAATACTGATTAATTAAATACTATTAAAACTAAATTACCAAAACCAAAAATTTAAAAGAAAACTGTATGCAAATTGTTCCAAAAACAGTTATTATTTATTTCCTTCATCGCAGCTTTTTTATCAGCAAGTCCATCATTACAATAGATTACACTAATAAGAAACATGAAACCATAAAAAATTAAAAATTCATTAAGGAAAAAAATTTGAAAAAAAAAGAAAAAATGGGGGAATTTAAAAATGGAAAAGAATTTGAAAATTACAGTCCAGTTCGTTTTCAAGATGTCAAAAAAATTTAGGTCTCGTGGTATTGATAATTGTCAGTGGAGGGTGCTAAAATTAAAAAGGACATAAAAAAAAAATGAATAATTTTATAATTCAAATAAAAAAAAAATTTTACAATTAAAAACTATTATATTATCTTTGTCAAATTTTTACAGGGTAACCTCGAGGGGGGCAACAGGGCCATACTGTAGATTCGTTTAAAAAAAAATGAAATAGTAATCTTTTTTTCTTATTTACATAACAAGTAAAAAAAAACCTAAGAAATTAAATTCGTTTCAAATTTTTAATATTTTTTTTACGTTTCAATATCAAAAAGGTAAATGTTAAAATATTAAAAAAAAAATTTAATCAACATTACAATATACCCCAAAGGTGCATCGCCAAATGGCCATGGGGGAAACCCATCTAAAATTTTTACATTGAAATATTGGCTCCCCTATTAAATTTACAACCAAAAAAATTTATTAGACTAATTTGAAGACGTTGATAAGATTAGCTCACATATAAAATTTGTTTATTTTTCTAATAAGGCAATTAAAAGTTATTTAAAAAAAAAATATTTGTAAAATCGTTGCATCCCCGTTTCTTCCTTTTTTGAATCAACCAGAAAAAAAATAAAATATCTTGTAAATTTTTTTAAATTTTTTTGTTTTATTTTTTTTAGTTATTTCAACATGTTTTACAGTATTTAAGAAAAAATAATGGTTGTAATCATTTAAAAAATACAAGTAATTACATTGAACTACATAATGAGTTTTTTTCATAATTAAACATTTTTATAGGGGTTTAAAGACACATTTTAAAAATGTCTAATAATACGTTTTAACACAAAAATTGAAACTAAAACCCCCTTTTTTTAATTAGATGCTCAAACAAACCCTTTGTTTACTGCAAAAAATATCCTAAACGGTTAAAAAACCCCAAATTTTTTACATTTAAAATTGAAATGCCGATCGCACCCCGCTGAAATGAAAACTTTTAATTTTTCAAATTTTTTATAACTCAAATTTGTATAAATAATTTTTGATATGGAAAGGAAAAAATCGTTTAGCGAAAGATCAGGAGACCAAAAATTTGGGCTTTTTGGTGTAATTTGGTCCTATAGTGAGTCCATTGAGAACATTTTGAACATATTCCCTTACTTCTCGTGAATTGGCAGTACAACCATCCTTTTAAAACCCAAATGTCTTGATTGTCAGGTGAACTTCTTCCAATGCCGGCCCCCTTTTTATTTTGTAATAGTTCTAAAAAAGTTTCTGTTCCCAAATTGTGATTCAAAAAAAGGCCCCAAAAATCCGATGTCCAAATACCCCCGGCCAAACGTTTCCTTTTTTTGAGGGTATTGACCCCTTTAGATAAAAATTTTTGTGTTCATTTTCTTTGCTCCAGTATCTGATTTTTTAAAAACCTTGTTTAAGGGAAGGTGCATTCGTCACTAAAACAAATATTCGTAAGAATTCACTATCGTTATTCGCCATTTCCAAAATTTTTTAAAAAAAAATGGCCTTTCGGATCTCATCCCTTTCCCCCCTTAATTCCTGATGTCTTTGATATTTGTATGGATAATATTTATTTTTTTTTAATTTTAGTATTCCCCTTGATCCTTTCCTACAATTTTGCCAAGAAGCCTGGTGCAACCTTTATTTTCTTCTCCATGAAAAAAAACATCTAAAGGGTTTAAAATTTTCTTGAGCTCTTCCATCGAGTACATTATTATTTCGCTCTGCATTGTTTTTTAATTTTAACAGCCCCTTTTCTCAAACTTATGAACGATATTTTGAACTGTTGTCTTCTTGGAAATGGCTGTCGGAAAAAAACGTGAGAACATGTCGGATACTCTTCGATAACTATTTTCCATGTAATACCATTTAATCATTTTTTTTTTTTTCTTCAATACTGTAAAACATTTTGAAATAACTGAAAAAAAAGTAAAATTTAATTAAAAAAAGTTGACAAGACTTTTAAAATTATTACTGGTGGATTCATTAAGGAATAAAACGGTATAAAACTTTTTTACAAATTTTTTTTCTTAAAAAATTTTTTTAATTGCCTTAGAAAAAAAAAAAAGAAATTTAAATGTGAGCTAATTTATCAAGTCTTCAAAATAGTTCAATACAATTTTGTTGTAAATTCAAGGGGGGAGCCAATATTTCAATGTATCAAAATTTACGGGGGGTTTCCCCAGGCCCCAGTCTGGCGATGCACCACACGGTATACATAAAAAGAGTGTGTCCCAGAATATGGGGAGCAATCTCTGCAATATAATAAAAACCCAAAAATATTATGAAACCCCTTCCCCATAAACTTTTTTCCACGCCCCCCCCCTAGGGAAAAAGACAGATACATAACGGACGTCCCTGAAAATCTTTTTTTTTATTAATTTTTTAAAAAACTGGCGTAATTTAATATTTTTTAATATGATGGATACTAGATAAGTCTTTTAAAAAAGAGCCCATTAAATCATTTTGGGGTTTTTGGTTTTGGGGGGCGGACTAGCTTTTGACACAATAATAGCTTTTTTTTCCCCCCTTTATGATAAAGGCTCAACAATATTTTTTTTGGATACCTTTAACCTTAAACTAAAAAAATTTTTTTTACTCATAAAATCAACTGTTTACAAGAAATAAAATATGTTTGGAAATTTTTTTTTCATTATACAAGGTTTTGTCTAATTGTACGTCAATATTTAAGGAAGCAATTTTTGGGTCCATTTTAGGAAGAAAAGTTTATATGAACGTATGTCCTTAACGTCTTAACTTTTGAGATACGGGGGTTTAAAATTTTAAAAAAAAAATCATCTATTTTAATATCTGTAATACCATTTAAAAATATTTTTCTAAAATTTGGATTCCCCGTACTATGTATCAAGAAGCATATTTTAGTGAAAACCTATTTTTTTTTCCCGTGGCGTTCCGACGGAATTTGACCTGCCCATGTTGGTAGACATTGGGGGGGGCCCGATTTGTCTTAAAAAAAAAAAACAGTTTTTAAAATTTCCTAATTTTTTTTTAGCGTTAATTACTTGATTTTTTTTTAACCTTTTATTTTTTTTTTGCTCAAAAAATAAAAAAAGTTTCTCTGCATGATTATATTCGGGTTTTTTGTCACCATGCAGAGAAATTCCTAGATTTAATTTTTTTTGGTGAAAACTGTACGTGGACTGAAAAAAAAAAAAGTCCAACCTGCTCATAATTTTTTTTTCCGACGCCACGGTATTCACTTAGAAAAATTAAAAATAGGGGATTTCTCTGCATGGTGATATTCTTTATTGATAATGATCATGCAGAGAAACTTTTATTTTTTTTTAACAAAAAAACCTGCATCGGATTAAAAAAAAAAAATGATTAACTTTACTTAGTAATGATTGGGGATTTCAAAAAAAAATTTTAATTTTAAGAGAAACCCCTGGGGGAATCAATGTCTGTCAAAATAGGCAGGTCAAATTTATGAACACCACTGGTGGGGAAAAAAAAAATGCTTCTTGGGGATATAGTAAGGGCGAAATCGAAGCCAAACATCGATGGCAACATTGAAACTTACCCCCGATGGTAACGATATATCGAACCCACAAAATCGATGTTTTTTTTAAAATCGATGGTACGATGCGATGATTTGTTCATGGTCTATTAGCATTATTAAAAATCCTTAGCTGAACTCCAAAACCGCCAAAAGAGCCGCGACACTATGATCTTTTTTCGGAGTGCGGGGGCCCCCCGGAATTAAAAAAAAATTTATTATCAGGGGTGGCTATTTATTTTTTTTAATAATTAAGAATATTGAATTATATTAATTATTTACATAATATAATTCAATACTATTAATTATATTAATTTTTCTAATAATATTAATTCTAATAATATAGGTCCCAGTTTTTAAAAAAGGGATTAGTATGTATAAATAAAGTGCGAGATTCAGTTCGCTTAAAGCAGTTTTAAACGTATGTTTGTATTTTTTTTTGAGACTTCTTGGAATTTTTATAACTTTTAAAATTTTATTTATTTATAAAAAAAAGGGCAAAACCTTTATTTTTTTTCCCCAAATTTAGATAACAAAAAATAACACATCAAAAAAAAATTTTGTATATCCTTAAGATTATTTTTTTTTAAAAATTGTTTTTTTTTTTCCTTTTCAAAAAATATCGATGTTAGAAGGCAACTCGAGGGTTTTCATCGATTTTTTTGACCCCAAATCGATGGCAAAACATCGATCATCGATCAACCAACCATCGATTTTTTTTGACCATCGATAAACATCGCGCATCCCTAATATACAGAAAACGCACCGTACTGCGAACATAGGAGGCTCCCGGATGTTTTTGGGGTGCCCAATTCTAAAATATCAATAATAATTTTGTGGCTTGCATTTCAATTTCTGTCTCGTTTCCCGTGGCTCATTTTTTTCTGGTGGGGGGTACGGTGATAAATTCGGAAGAGTTATCTGCCCAGTTTAGTTGTGTACTACGTTTTTTTTTTTAGTAAGAATATGCAGTGTTTATAGGAAAATACCGGTTTTTTCCCAGCATAAAAACCTCTTCGATCTTTCTTATCAGCCATAAATTTAAAATTAGTTGTTAAAGACAGTTTTTCCTAATAAAATAAAAAAATTTTCGCAAATAAATAATGGAACGTAAAAAGATATTTAAAAAAAAAAAAATTAATGTGCATTCATAGAATAAAAAAAAAATTTTTTAAGTTATGGGGAAACCCCAAAAAAATTTGAGCCAAACAATAACCAAGATTGTCATAAAAACGCCTTCTGACATTTGCTAGAATTTTAAAAGGGAATAAGCCTAAAAGAATTCTCAATTTGTAATTGCAATTTTGTAGATTATTAGCCCTATTTTTGGGAAACCTAAATTTGGGGGTTCTACATGACCCCAGAAAAAAAATCGTTGGGACCCTGAAGAACAATGTTTCTTATAAAATTTTCATTGTAATTTTCCATTTCCATTACATTTTCCCAAAAAATTCATTCGTCTAAAATGATCACCAGGGAATTTTTTAGGGGTTTTTTTCTTTTTTTGTAAGATCGGTACCCTTTTTTTTCAGCACTCTTCCCACTGTTTTTTTGAAAAAATTAACCTGTTGTGTTTTGTATTAATGAAATTATGGGGTTTTCAATAACACTTGCCACTACCATAATTTCCTTCTTTTCCTTTTTCGTTATTTTCTTCGGGGGCACTATCATGTTTATGTTTTTTTGGAGTTAAACAACCAAATGTCAGAAAGTTTTTAATGACTCTTTAAGAGTAAAAAAACGTGGGGTAAGCCTGGTTGAAAATAAATTAATTAATAACCCCCAATTCCCCCCATCAGGATTTCCACGGTGATACCATTTAAAATTTTAATTTTTTTTTTCCAGTTTGTAAACTTCCATTATTAATAATTATAATAATTATTATTTTTTAAAAAAATTTTTTGGGCGAAAAAAAATCAACACCGTACAACTATAGCTGTCGAGCGTTCGATAGTAAAAATTTTTTTAGGAATAAAATAAAGGGGGGTTTAATTGATCGTTGGCCGGCCCCACGGTCTTATAAATTATTGTTTACCGAAAATTATTGATGGGGTAAGCAATGCGTGCGGCGTTTTTAGGTACCCCAAATCGCCCCGGATCGTCCTATGTTCGTAGTGCCTCCCCTTTCTGTATAGTACATTTATGCGAAATTTCAAAAATTAATGTGGTATTACAGATATTAATAATAAATTATTTATTTTAAAAATTTCACCCCCCTTGTATCCCCAAAAAATTTAAAACGTTCAGGACATACGTTTAAGTTTTCTCCAAAAAAAGGTCCCAAAATTGCCGCCTTAAATTTGGGGGTAAATTTTGAAAACCCCCCTAAAAGGAAAAAAAAATTTCCAAACATAATATTTAGTTCCTCGTAAACTGTTGATTTTATCGATGTCAATCAAAATCCTTTTTTTTTGTTTAAGGTTAAAGCTATTCAAAACTAATAATGTTGACCTTTTTTCATACCGGATTTAAAAAAAATTTCTATTATTGTGTCAGAGCTAGTCCGTCCCTGGCAAACTAAATAAGCCAAGTATGATTTAATGGTTTTTTTTTAAAAAAGACTTAAAAAGGAACCATCATTTAAAAAAAATATTAAATTCGCCTATTTTTTTAAAAGTTTTAAAAAAAAAAAAAACGATTTCCAGGGACGTCCGTTTGTACCTGTATCTCCGTAGGAGAGGGACTGGAAAAAAAAAGTTTATGGAAACTTGTCCTAATTTTTTAAAAGGTTTTTTTATTAGCTTGCGAGATATTGCCCTTAAAGGTCGATATCTTAAAATGGGAAAAGGACTTTGCATGAAGGTAAATATGGTCATAAATTTTCCAAAATTCCCCAACTAGAACCCAGTAAAATATTTCATCGATGAGCCAAACACCCTTTTAAAAAAAGGGGAAAACTAGTTCATATAAACTTTTTTGTTTTTTTTAAAAATTACAAACATATTCAGCATGATGGGTGCAGCTGCAAAAAAACTCCTGCTTTATTCCTCTTGCATAAAAAAAAATTAGGGGAAATTTTTTTAAAATCAAAAGTGCACGAGCGCAAAGGGGAAAATTGACAAAGAAACATTTCACACAAAAAATTTTTAACACTGTAAAATCCTAAAAGATTCTACATCTTTTCTTGTTGATTGTACTGTGTAAAGTTTACCCAAATTTCCCCCCTATCGAAGCCCCGTGTAATTACAAACCTTTAAAGGGGATCTATTATTGTTTTTTTAAAAGGGGGAAACTAAATCATAAATCCAAATTTTTTTTTTCGATCAACTAAAGTATTAAATATGTCTCCAAACCCGGGGAAAGGGGGTACTTGTAAAATACCCTCCCCCAAAAGAAAATTCAAAATTTAAAAAAAAAAAACGAACGTTAAAATGTATTATGAAAAAAAATTTTTTTAGTATTTTGTTTTTTTTTAGGTGCTACAGTTTGTTTTGATGTAAGTTTTTTTCCAAATTTTTTTTATTTATTAAAAAAAGGTTTATTTTTGGGGCTTATTATAGTTTAAAAATATTTTATTAATCGATATAGTTGATTTTGTGAAAGTCTCATTTATTTTTTTATTCATGTTACCATAAACACTTTATACGTTATTTATTGGGAATCTATAAGTAAAAATATTAAGAACCCAAAAAGATATTTTCAAACATTTCCGAAATACTATTGTAATCCCCCAACAGTATACAGGGTGTCCCATTTTCGACTTTTTTATGGGTTTCCCCCCGAATTGTTAAAATTTTTCCAAAAGGGGTTATTTTCCGCAAAGTCACTTTGCGAAAGCTTTGGGGGAAAAAATTTTTCCTACGAGCGTCGAAATTTTAAATATTAAAGCAATGATTATTTTTTAAATTATGTTTAATCAAAAAGGAACTACTACAACATATTTATAAATTTTATTATTTGTTGAAAACTTTTAAACCCAAAATAGAACAGTTATTAGCATATTGTAAATTAATTGTAGAACCTGTAATTTCATTTACAGGGGGCTTATAAAACGCTTATTGAAAGGCGAAAAAAGGTTACTTAGCTCAGGAGGGGAGTTGTTCATGGTCAATATTTTATTCGACATATCCTTTTTCTGTTTTTTGGATTCATCAAAAAAATTCAGCTACAGCCGTTGATTTCCCCCCCCCCAAATTTTTTACATTGGTAATTCCTTCTCCAGAACCCGCTAACATAGTCGCAGGGTGGGCAAAACTATGTCCAGTGTACTCTTCTGGTTTTTTTTAATTTTAAAAAAAGGCAATTTCTGAAGGCATTTTACTTATTGAATTTATTCCCACACATTGCGTACTGCATGCTCCTTGTTTATACTGGACAAAAAAAAATCTGTGTGGGTATGTGGTTTTGCAAATTTGCATATTTACGGTACAATTGCAGATAAAGTCCCCTTTTTTGTTTCATCGGACACTACAAAAATTTGGGGAAATATTATTTTTACTGTCAGAAATTTTCACCACTATCAAATTTTCATTATCCTGTATGTCATCAATCATTATTTTTGTAAGTTCATTTTCCCCCAAGCACCGGCTAATCCAAAAATTGTAGCAACTTTTATTAGAAGGTAAAAAATTTTTGGGGGCCTTTCCCCGAATCTTGAAACTTTTTTTGCTGAAAGTTTTTGATTTTTTTGGCCGGATCCCACGTTTTGGTGTTTTTAATAGTGATGTTAGCTTGAAATATGAACTTAAATCGGTTTTTTTTCACTTTGAGGACACATTTTTAAAAATTTTTTTTACTTACTCCAAAAAAATTAGGTTTATATGTTTTTTTTAAAAAACCGGGGGTAATAGGCCAAGAACACTTTTTTCTTTAATACTTTTTTTCCCCCCTTCTGGAGCACCAGTTTTTTTAAATGACTAATATTGATTCTCATATTTTTTTCGAGATTTTTTTTGGTAATAAATTCAAACTTGGTATTTGCTGCATACAAGATAGAATCTGGTAGCTCCTCATCGGAACTACTCATTTTAAATAATTATTTTTGTCGGATTTTTATTTAATTAAAAAAAAAAACTATGACGCCTTTTTTTTTAAAAATGCTTGTTTGTATTGAAATTCATTTGTGCAATTGCTTGTTCATATGGAAACGAAAAAAAATCTGACTTGTTAAAATCACCAAGATTACATATTGTTACTTGACTTATCCATAATTTATTTATTATTATTATACAGGGTTTTAAATTAAAAAAAATTTTTTTTTTTTTTTAGTTGAAATATTAAAAATTACAAGTAACAAAAAAAAAGAGAATTAAAAAAAACTTTTTAATGGCTTCGTATATTGCATGAAAAAGTGCAACTTTGCGCACTCAAATGCGTGCGGAAAAGTGGACTTTTTCGCACGCTCGTAGGAAAAAGTAAAATAGGCGTCATGTGCTCTTTTTGGGTCAAACTTAAAATAGTAAAATCAGAATTTAAAAATTTTTGCTCGCTTAAGAGATGCGGGAAAAAATAAAAAAATGTCAATTTCAGAATAACCCTATATTTACCTTGTAAAAAGAGATAACAGCAAAATATTTTCTACACAAGTTTCTTTATAATGACTATTGCATAATCTGCTATTTTCAAAATCAGTATAAGACGCCAGATAAAAAAAATTATCGGACCTAACTCCATTTTTTTTAAACGCAACACCCTATTATAATGTAAAAAGATACCATATTTAATTTTCTTTTTAAAACTATAACATAGTATGGTTGATATTGATTTTTTATGCGATTTATTTAAAATTTATTACTTTAAACCACAGTAGGCCATGAAACCAAAGGTCATATCCTAGAAACAAAACTATGGTGATTGTTGCTGGAAAGACATAACACAATATATTTTTACATACAAATAGTAGAAAAAATAGTTGGCACAAGAAAGTAAATTAAAAAACTATAGAAACTTTACAACGAAATAAAAGATTTAAATCAAGGGAAAAATAACCAGGAAATAAAATACAAAATCAGAAAAAAATATCTTTGTGAATATCTCGTTAGATTTAGATTCCTTTACAACGGGGAAAGTAAGATACAAAACTGTATGAATTCAATTTAAAAATTATTTTTGATGACTTGTTGCAGGATAAATTTATTAGTTATTCTTTTTAGATAACTCTACCACCAGAACTACAAGAATATGTAGATGACCTACACAAGCTTTGTGTTTCGAAAAGTGGAATCACTGAAAGTAAGTCTTTTTTCTATAAAGCAATATGTTGGGTGTTGCTTCTAGATAGATAATAATCAACCTAAAAAATATTTACAAAAACACAAAACAAAAAAAAAAAAAAAAAAAAAAAACTATCAACAACAAACTATCAACGCTTTTCTAAACCACCGTTTACAAGATTCCTTAAAGCACAGTAAGCCTTAATTCATCATCATTTTATCAGTCGTCGTATTCACACCGCCGATTGGATCGCTCCAGTATAAGTTAAATTATACGGGTTTAAACATTTTTTGTAAATTTTAACAACCATATTAGTGCACAGACAAAAACAGTGTTTTAAAAAAAAAGGGGGTTTTTTTTTTAAAAAAAAAAAAAAAAAATTTTTTTTTAAAAAAAAAAAAAAAAACCGGGAAATTTTTTTTTTTTTAAAAAATAAAAAAAACCCGTTTTTTTTTTAAAAGGGGGGTTTTTTAAAAAAATTTTAAAAAAAAATTTTTAAAAAACCCCCCCTTTTTAAAAAAAAAATTTTTTTTAAAAAAAATTTTTTTTTCCCCCTTTTTAAAAAAACTTTAAATTTTTTAAATTTTTTTTTAAAAAAATTTTTTCCCCCAAAAAAAAGGGGTTAAAAAAAATTTTTAAAAAAAAAAAAAAGGGGAAAAAAATTTTTTTTTTTTTTAAAAAAAATTTTTTTTAAAAAAATTTTTTTAAAAAAATTTTTTTAAAAAAAAATTTTAAAAAATTTTTTTAAAAAAAAAAGAAAAAAATTTTTTAAAAAAACCCCCCCCAAAATTTTTTTTTTTTTTTTTTTGGGGGGGGAAAAAAAAAAGGGGGGGGCCCCCCAAAAAAAGGGGGGGTTTCCAAAAATTTTTTTTCCCAAAAAAATTTTTTTTTTTTTTTTTTGGGGGGTTTTTTTTTTTTTTTAAAAGAAAAAAAAAAAAAACCCCAAAAAAAAAAAAAAAAATTTTTAACAAAAAAAAATTTTTCCCCTTTTTTTTTTTAAAAAAAATTTTTTTTTTCCCTTTTTTAAAATTTTAAAACCCCAAAAAACCCCTTTTTTTTTTTTTTTTTTAAAAAATTTTTTTAAAAATAAAAAAAAAAATTTTTTTTTAAAACCCCAAAAAAAAATTTTAAAATTTTCCAAAAAAAAATTTTTTTTCCCCGGAAATTTTAAAAATAATTAAAAAAAAACCCCGGGGGTTTTTTTTTTTTTAAAAAAATTTTTTTTTAGGGGAAACCTTTAAACCCCTTTTCCACAATTTTAAAACCCGTTTTTTAAAATAAAAATTGGGGGGGGTTTTCCCCCCTTTTTTAACCCCGGGGGGGTTTTTTCCCCTTTGTTTTAAAATTTTTTTTTTTTTTCCCAAAATTTTTTTTTTAAAAAAAATTTTTAAAAAAACCCTTAAAAAAAAATTTAAAAAACAAAAAAAAATTTTTTTCCCCCCAAATTAAAAAAAACCCCCTTTTTTTTAAAAAAAAAAAGGGGGGGTTAAAAAGAAAAAAAAAATTTTTTTTTTTTTTAAAAAAAATTTGGGTTTAAAAAAAAAAAAAAAAACCCCAAAAAAAAAAAATAATTTTTTTTTCCCCCAAAAAAAAAAAAAAAAAAAAACCCCCCAAAAAAAAAAAAAAAACCCCCCCCCCCCCCTTTCCCCCTTTTTTTAAAATTTTTAAAAAAAAAAGAAGATTTAAGAGCTTGGGGAGGGAAAAAAATTTTTTTTTTTAAAAATTAAAAAAAATTTTTTAAAAAAAAAAAATTTAAAAAAAAAACCCTTTTAAAAAAAAAAAAAATTTTTAAATTTTAAAAAAAAAAAAAAAAAAAAAAAAACCCAAAAAAAAAAAAATTTTTTTAAAATTTTTTTTTAAAATTTCCTTTCCCAACCCCCCAAAAAAAAAAATTTTTTCCCCCCCCTTTAAAAAAAAAAAAAAAAAAGGGGGGGCCCAAAAAATTTTTTTCCCCCAACCCCTTTTTTTCCCCCCCCCAAAAAATTTTTTTTTTTTTTTTAAAAAAAAAAAAGAAAGGGGGGGTTTTCCCCCGGGGGCCCCCCCCCCCCTTTTTTTTTTCCCCAAAAGATATTTAAAATTTATAAAAAATTTTAGGAAATTTTAAAAAATTTTTCCATGAAAAAATTTTTTTTAAACCCAAAAAAAAAGTTTAAAAAAAAAATTTATTTTCCTTAATTTTTAATGGGGGAAACCCCCAATTTTTTAATTTTTTTCCCCAAAAATTCTAAACCTTTTCAATTTTTTTAAAAAATTTGGGGTGGAAAAAAAATTTGTAAAAGTTTAATTTTTTTAAAAAAAGGTGTCAAAAATTTAAGGGAAAAGCCCCCGGGGGTTTTTTCCCTTAAAAGGGTGGAACAAAAACCTCCTTTTGTTTTTTTCAAAGTTTTTTCAAACAATTTTTTAAAAAACCAGGGCCAAAAAAAAATTTATGGGTACTTCAGGAAGGCGTTTGGGGTAAAGACAGCCCAAAAACCCCCTTTGGGGGGAAAAGTTTAATTTGGGGTTTAAAGGGAAAAAAGGGCAAATTTAGGGGCCAAATGTAGGAAAGGGGTTTTTTAAAAAAAGGGGTTTTCCAAAAAAACCCCCCATTTTGCCCTTTAGGGAAACCACCCAAAAAACCAACCCCCGGGGGCCCCTTTTTTTAAAAAATTTTAAAAAATAAAAGGAACCCCAATCCAAAATTTTTTTTGGGCCAGATGGCATTCCTCCATTATTTATAAATAAATGTATGGCAAATTTAGCTGTTCCACTGTCAATAATTTTTAATTTATCGCTAAAAACAGCAAGTTTTCCAGAAAGATGGAAACAGTCACATATTATACCTATACATAAAAGTGGAGATAGAGCCGACGTTGCTAATTATCGCCCTATTACTAAACTTTCAATCTTTGCAAAGATGCTGGAAAAAATTGTGTATGTGGACATTTTAAAAACGGTGTCTAATATAATCATTGAGGAACAGCACGGTTTTTACCCTAATAGGTGCCTGGAGACGAACCTCCTCTGTTATTCTCAACATGTTTGTCAAACAATTGATAACCAGGGCCAATTGGACTGCGTCTACACTGACTTCAGCAAGGCGTTTGATAAGATCAGCCATAAACTTTGGCGGAGAGACTTGCTGATGTGGGTGTCAGCGCAGGACTTATTCAGTGGGTTTGGTCCTACATCTGTCATCGCAGACAAGTGGTTGTAGTAAACGGATTCCACTCCGAACCATTTATAGCCACATCAGGTGTACCACAAGGGAGCCACCTAGGACCTCTCTTTTTTATTATCTACATTAATAATATTAAGGAATGCTTCTCCAACTCCAAATTCCTTCTGTACGCGGATGATCTAAAAATATTTCGACAAATTACCGCAATTGAGGACTGCCACGGGCTCCAAGAGGACCTAGACAGACTTTTTTCTTACTGCGAAAATAATAGCCTTTTTCTAAACATAAAAAAATGTCATTCAATAACATTTTGTAAAAAGAAAAATTTAATAAATTACGATTATACTATAAACAACCACAAATTAGAAAATGTCACTACAATCAAAGACCTAGGCGTTACCTTGGATAGCCAGTGGTCTTTTAGACCCCATTTCGAAAAAATAGTGGCAGAGGCAAATAAAATGCTGGGATTCATAAATAGAACATGCAAAGAGTTTAGAGACTCAAGTACTTTCTTAACCCTCTATTACGCCTATGTGTGTAGTAAGTTGTCTTTTGCATCTGTTATATGGAACCCACATTATAACATACACTCAAAAAGAATCGAGTCTATTCAAAATAAGTTTTTGAAAATATTGGCTTTTAAATTAAGAAGACCAACTGTAAACGTTAAAAATGAATTTAAACTAATTCCCTTGGCTCATAAAAGAATTATTTCAGACGTGTGTTTTGTCTTTAAATTAATTAACCATACCATAGACTCCCCCTTTCTTTTGTCTTGTCTCCACTTTAAGGTCCCTGGAAGAGATCTGAGACGCTCCGACCTATTTAATATACCTTTCTGTAGGACAGATTTGGGACAAAACACACCATTGATAAGAATGCAGTCTGAATTTAACACTCACTGTAAGAACATAAATGTCTTTTCAATTACCCTTAACGTATTTAAAAAACAAATTAAATCTCATTTTTTGAATTATAATTGTTAACAAGCATAGCTTATTAAATTGATTTATTAAACACATCTTATCTGTTTTATTATAATGTAAAAATTCTGAAAACATTTCTTTTGTTTTTGTCTTTGTAATTCTTTGTAAACATGTATTTATTTTTTTGTAAACTTTATTTTTAAGTATAACTGTATACAGTGGATACTGTTTGGAACTTTAGTTCTGTTGTACCCTGAACTTGTAAATAAATAAATAAAAAGATAAGAAAAAAATAAAAATATTTAAAATACGAATAATTATCAAAACAATGTTTTTTTTTGTAAAAAAGTTTTCTCTGCTTAAATGCTGGAATCGTTCCAGTTTATTCTGTAATCCTTATCAAATTGATTTGTGGAAATACGTGTTTTTTAATAAAAAGACATAATACACATATTAAAACATAGATTTTTAAACTCAAGCAATTTTAGCAAGGAAAACTTCTTGAAAAAAAAAACGTAAAACAAAGTTTTGGCCACTAATTAGGATTTGTAAACAGGTACTAACACTTTATGAATTTTTTAATGCCCAATGTTTCCGATGGAAATAAATAATTTATTCGATTTCCATAAATTTTATTTATTTTTTTGCGTTATTTCGAATATCACCATAAAATCACGAATATGCACAATTTCTATTTTTATGAATTAATATTTTTAATTACATTATTTTTACCATTTTAGACGATCATCAGATATACGATATCAAGAATAAGGACCACAAAATGATGGTAAATATAGTAAAATTAAAATTTTTAATTGTTTTGCTAAATTTTTTATTCTTTTTATTTTCAGTGCTATATGAACTGCTTGATGATGGAATCTAAATGGGTATGTTTTTTCAACTTTTGTATAAAAAACTGCTTTTTTTATTATCACCTCAAAAAAATGTTAGCTTAAGAGTCGTAATGAATCAACACAAATCACGCTCAAGTAACAAAACTTTTTGCAATAGGTTAGGGTAATAAATGTCAAACTTTCTGGTGAACACGTCAGATGGTACCTGAAAACACTCATCCTGAGAGAATATTTTCGCTTTCACAATAAAAAATTTATTTGCCATTGCCCAAATTTATATTTAATATCGTGCCCTAAAAAATATTTGCTGGGTTTGCTTGCGTAGATTACACAATTTTGGATGATTTGTTTTTTTCGTTCTCGCGGGATATTGCATCCCTCCTACTACATCTCTTTACATCACATCACGCTCCCCAAGCTTCGTTCTCCGTCTCACACTCAGCAGCGTGGCGCGCGTCGAGCAATTAAGCAATTTTTATTATTTTCTAATATGAATGGCATTTGTAAATAAGTTTTTTTTTTAATTTAATAATTTCCTATACAAACTTCCATCCCTTCCTTTTAAGCCCTCAGGGAATGAAGTTCTAAAAACCCTACCACATTCTATTTTTCTGGGTAATCAGAAGACTAATTACCCACTCCTGTATTTACAACTTCAAAAATGACAATTTTACTATGCAACCTTTCATCCTTATTGTCCAAATGATGTAATTCCAAAAATGATATATACAGATAATTTTTAAACATAATCACTAGCATACATACCAATTTTCAAACTTTTAAATTCAGAACTAACAAAGTTTGATACAATCTTTCTTCCCCCCACTACCCCATTCTAGTTTGGTGTTAACATTATTAACATTATTTCCGTTATTACCTAACTAGATTTTTGACATAAAAATAAAACACAATTATAAGCCCACTCTTCATAATTTTATTAGCTTTTGAATAATATAAGAATAGAAAAACTGCAAATATAGTAGGTTTGGATGACTTATATACAGGGTGTCCCAGAATATGTGGGCAATCTCTCGGAATCTAATAGAAAACATAAAAATATTATGACAAGTTCCCATAAATCTTTTTCCTATAAGCCTCCCCTACGGAGGTACAGGTACATAACGGACGCCCCTGAAAATCGTTTTTGTTTAAATAACTTTTAAAATACTAGGCGTAATTTAATATTTTTTTAATATGATGGGTACTAGATAAGTCTTCTTAAAATGAACCAATTAAATCATATTTGGTCTATTTAGTTTGCCAGGGACGGACTAGCTCTGACACAATAATAGCAATTTTTTAACACCCTGTATGATAAAGGCTCAACAATATTATTTTTGGATAGCTTTAACCTTAAACTAAAAAAAGGGTCTTGATTGACATCGATAAAACCAACTGTTTACGAGAAATAAAATATCATGGTTGGTATTTTTTTTACATTATACAGGGTGTTTTCTAATTGTACGTTAATATTAGGGGAATCAATTTTTGTATCCATTTTAAGAAGAAAACTTCATATGAACGTATGTCCTAAACGTCTTAACTTTTGAGATACAGGGTGGTAAAATTTTTAAAAATAAATCATTTATTATTAAAACCTGTAATACCACTTTAGATATTTTAATGAAATTTGGCATATAAATACTATGTATCAAGAAGCCTTTTTTAGTGTACCACATTTTTTTATTTCCACCAGTGGCGTTCGTACAGAATTTGACCTGCATATTTTGGCAAATAAAAAAAATGTGGTACACTAAAAAATGCTTCTTGATACATAGTACATGTATGCCAAATATCATTAAAATATCTAAAGTGGTATTACAGATATTAATAATAAATCATTTATTTTTTTTTAATTTACCACCCTGTATCTCAAAAGTTAAGACGTTTGGGACATACGTTTATATGAAGTTTTCTTCTTAAAATGGACACAAAAATTGATTCCCCTAATATTAACGTACAATTAGAAAAAACCCTGTATAATGTAAAAAAAATACCAACCATGATATTTTATTTCTCGTAAACAGTTGATTTTATCGATGTCAATCAAGTATACCTTTTTTTAGTTTAAGGTTAAAGCTATCTAAAAATAATATTGTCGAGCCTTTATCATACAGGGTGTTAAAAAATTGCTATTATTGTGTCAGAGCTAGTCCTGGCAAACTAAATAAGCCAAATATGATTTAATGGGTTCATTTTAAGAAAAGACTTATCTAGTATCCATCATATTAAAAAAATATTAAATTACGCCTAGTATTTTAAAAGTTATTTAAACAAAAACGATTTTCAGGGGTCCGTTATGTACCTGTATCTCCGTAGGGGAGGCTCATAAGAAAAAAGTTTATGGAAACTTGTCATAATATTTTTTGGTTTTCTATTAGATTCCGAGAGATTGCCCACATATTCTGGAACACCCTGTATATACAGGGTGCCACAGATTCGAGTGCATGCATGGGGATATCGGAAACCGTAAGAGATACGAAGTCGGTTAAATCATGGCAAAGCTGTGTATTTGCGTAACTAACTATGTCCACTTGAGAAAGTTGCAAAATTCCGAGTACTTCCGGCGATATCCGGAAAAAACAAAGTTTGCCGATTTTGTTTTTATTTTTTTCTGACGTTATTTAAAGAGATACGAAAAAACAAAAGACACTTTCTTATGGCCACTTTTTAAGCTGTACAAAACAGCGTTAAGAAATTTTCGGTACGACTTTTCGTTTTTGTTAAACCATCATTACCTTTATTTTTTTAAATACGGACCTGGGTTCTTTCTTTAATTTTTTTGATACCCTTGTTATCCCAATTACAAAAATGTATAACACTTAAAATATAATAAAATTTTTTTATATATATATATATAATATATATAATAATAATATATATATATATATATATATATATATAATATATATAAAATATATATATAAAAATATAATATATATATATATATATAATTATATAATATATATTATTATTATATAATAAAATTATTATTATATTATTATATTTTAGTACGCAATTGAGCTGAAATTTACGTGCCATTGTTGCCGGAAATTTATTTCCCAAAACGCGTTGTGTGTAAATTTCTAAAAGCCACGACGCAAAATCACGACAATCATCGAAAACACCCGACGGTTTTCGTGTTATGGGTAATAATAAATACCCATAAGGCGAAAAATATGTAGGTTCGTAAGTAATGTGAAGAAATCAATCAAAAGATATGTTAAATAAAAATACTGACACGTTCTTAAGATCTAATTATGAAATACACATTTTTTATAAAGCTAATCTTTATTATTTATTCTTGCATGTTAGTGATCCATGACATTTTGAGTTACAATTTTTGTTTCGTTGTTTGCAGGAACATTTATTATCACCACAAAATCTTTTACAATTGCATCTGAGAAAACCTTTACCGGAACCTTAAAAAGACATATTTGCTGCAGTTTGCAAGGGTATTTTCTTGATATTATTATCATTTGATTGAGACATGAACTGCGAATCTGCTTAAAGAAGTTCATTTCTTAAAATAATCTGTCTAGCGGGCCCCTTCTCTGTACTC